>CABFOV010004754.1:23293-49266 GCA_902141375.1 Timema poppense | reverse complement strand
GTCAGATGGGAGCATGTCATCTTCCTGTTCCAGATAATTAACCCAATACAAACAAGAAAGGTCTCCCACCCTCCGCCACATAATTTTTTTGCCTCTCTGACCATCATATCTCCCCCAGGGATTTATTGACTACAACAATCGGTAGGTATTCACCATCAAAGCAGCGTTTTCCAAAAATGTATACCCTGTTGTTGGCGATGCCGCGGTTAAGTCGCAAAGCGGATAATCCACCCACAGATAGTCGGGAGTTTACTGTATTCACTTAAAATAGTGTTTCGTTTGGAAACAATCAAACAAAATATACCCTTTTGAGAAGATTTCATCATATTCTTTACATGCATAAACCTAGATTAATAAGTTAAAACAAAGTACAAAAGTGAATATAATATAAATTAAACAGGAAACCAACCAAAACAGTGGAAAGGGAAAAAAACTGAGGCAAAATTAAATACAAAACATGCTCATGGATAAATATGTGCAAAACATTAGAGAAAAATATGTTGCAATTTTTTATTTAAAAAAAAAATGCTAAGTTAATTAGTTGATTATTTAATAAACATGCTTTGAACTTTAGGTATTAATAAAAAGCAGTTAAAGTGGTAAAAATATTTTCTACTAAGTAATGAACCAACTAATTAAAATAATGTTCATGAAATATTACTTAGAAATGTTTCAACAAGTTCAGAAATAACAACAGCTTTTACAAGCTTATGTGCTGACAAATTTCCAAATATTTAAGGTGGAATGGGTGGATGAATTATAAGTTAAAGATATTATTAGTACCGCTAATACATTATGTAATGTTGAGCAATAATATTTTATTGACATATTTATTTTATTCCAAACATAAATACCAAATTGATATGTTTTAATTTATTTGCTATTTTCTTCCATTTTCATGAAGAAACCTTAGTCTTTAGAAAATAAGTTATATTCATAGATTTTAAGCACAATGTTATTAAATACTATAAAGGAGAAGGAATGAAGAAGGTAAATAAGAGGAAATGAACAAAATTTGTGTGGAGAGAATACGGAAGCTCAGATTTAACATTTAACTGGGATTAAAGTACCGGCAGTCAAGTACACAAGTAATGAGCTAACGCTACCAGATTTTAGGATTATGGTAAATCTCCACCTTGCTTACACATACATTTTGGCCGAGTAGTTAGTATGCCTACTCAACAGATAGTTATACTTCCAAAAAACTAGAGTATATACAAAACGTCATTGTCTGTTCATACTTTCTTGACCCCTCGGTGAGAGAAAGTGTTGTGATCGTCCAAAAAAAACCTTACTCGAGATTTTGATGTATGTTGACATTCATGACCACCTGAATATGAAAAAAATATGTTTTGTAGTGGCGTTTGTCTGTTACTGGGTCTAGACCCGTAATAATTTTACCAATCAGGCTAAAACTTTGTATCTAGGGTATTCATTTCATAAGGTTCTCCATAGGGGATTTAGAATTATCCGTCCAACCCTAAAATTAAGGAAAGTTTACTTAAGGGCAAAAAGAAAAAAGGAAGAAAATCGATTCTTTTTTAAACAAGTTTGATTAAAATTCGTATTTAGGTACTGTTTATAGCCTTAAAAATAAAATGGTGAAGCTCATTTACCCATGAAAATGACTATGAGAGTACTTTAAAAAAGTAGAAATTTTCAATTTTGATTATATCTACATACGTCACTCTTTTGAGATAGTGAAATAATTTATCATTGCAAAATTATGCTACCATTAAAATAAACTACTTTTATTTTAAATAATATTTTATCAAATCAATAAGCTATTTTCAGAGCTATACATAAATATATTCTTAAGAGAATTTTGGGAAATTAATTACTTAAAAGAAAGTATATTATTTCATTCATACGCTTTTTGATAGAATATTTTGAAACAGTGTCTCAATTCGTTTAACATACCTTACAGGTTTTTAATAAAATATATTTCAATTTCATTGTGTGTGTAAAAGACCGAGAAACTCTGTGCAGTGCACTGTGTCATTTGATGAAATACATAAAACACTCAGCAGTGAATATGCAGACAAAGGTGTCAAGTTCATCAAGCCTTGTTTGTTGGTAACGGGGAGTTTGGGGTTTGAATTGCAGCCAAGTGTTGTGTCCCGGTTGGTACACAGTCTAACTGTCAAGCTCATTAGGTCTGATTTACCAGTAATGGAGAAGACAAGGTTCAAATCCTGGCCCAGTGTACTGTCAATATTTTTTCCCCAAGCGGTTTTCCTTTTCCTCTCTACACAAATGTGCATGCATTTTCTATAAATTCTACCTTCTCCAACCCATTAGTGAAAATATACTGATAACTTGTATGTGTAGTAAGAAGTGAAGCCAAAACAAAAAAAACTTCCTAAATTTATTTTGGTTGTAGACAAATTTTTAGCTATTACTATAACCTGCCTCGGTGACCACATAATTTAAAGCGTCACTCTTGCAATAGACTAGACTGCCAATGATAAGGAGATCGTGATTTAATTCCGGTCGAGTGTACTGTAGGTGGTTTTCCATAAATGGTTTCTCATGCTCTCTTTGTATGCAAACGCTAAAAAAAACTATTACTGTAGGTATTATAGGTCTGATCGCCTTTGGTCTATGACGGTGCTTCAGGTATTTGTAGCAAGTCATGTTCCAAGTTTGAGAACCAGTACTTCTCGCGTATGTCTGTCTCAGTCTCCTCCCCCACCAAACTGCCGGCTGGCTCCCAGACCAACCCCTACCTGCGCAAGAGACGTCACCCCCAGTCTTACCCTGGGCCCTCTCATAGAGGAGGTGGTACTGGTCACAGAGGTCAAGCTCTCTCGTGATCCCACCTTCTTGAGGGCAGATCCAGGCCGCTGGTGGATCTGACATGTGGAGGGTCTGCGGCTCGACGGCGACTTACTCAGCTTGTGAGCCGGAGCGAACAGTCCGAACTTTGGCTCGCACTTGAAATATCTGCAAACAAAACCCAAATTAATAATCCTGAGAAAATAGTTAGTGTTAAGAGATTAAATTTCAGATCACACCTGAAAAATAAACTCTCCAAGATTTTCAATGACACTTCAAAATTTCTATAAACAAATTAATTTATATTTGTAAGAAGGTACAAAAAAGGTGGGTGGAAAACATATTAAAGGAATGAACACAATATGGCTTTAACAATGAAAAGGACACAGATTTTAGATTGTTGCCATTGGACAAAGAGAAGAAAGTTGATTGTTACCGTCCAATCCCTTGACCTATGTTNGAGAAGAAAGTTGATTGTTACCGTCCAATCCCTTGACCTATGTTTAATCCTGTGGAAACTCATTAGGAGGGAATGTGAAACATGCAACACAACTTCCTAAAAGAGGAAACCAAATAACACAAAAAGGAGAAAAAGGAAATTTGTAAAGAATGATAGGACACTTAGATAGGAAAAAGTAAAAGGAAAGAAGAGATATAAACAAATTACCTATGGCTATTTCTCTTACTAATCTAATCAAAATAACTAACCCTTAAAAAAAACCAAACTTTCATGTATAATACGTTTACACTGAGTGTTAGCTTTAGCAGTATTTCCTTCATGAATTACTTTATGGTGTAGCTAATAAGATAATGTGATTCAATGAAACTTCTAAGGTTAAGGTCAAAGTTTAAATTCGTAGTAACAACTAACAAATCAAATACCAGCTTTCCAATGGAATGTTATGTATCAAAATTAATAATGAGTTAGGATTATGTGCTGTTCATTAACATAATTCAAATATTTGATGAAAAATTACACCTGGACACAAGAACTGAACTCAAGAACTTTGACCCGGTGTGCAACTGTTTTACCACTGAGCTAGCTAGGATCATCATGTGCCCAGGGTTATAAACTACCCCCCAGTCTAACTACAGATCTTATCATGATCGTGTGAGGTCGGTAAGAATCTTACTTATGTGCCAGTGTTATCTATTGGGTACCAGCTATTGTGCTTTTGATTGAACCCACCTGACTCCTTCAACAGAGCCATCATTCTTGCCGACAGGATCGTCCAGTTCAACCCCACACCAGTCCCCAGGTGCAAATTCCGTGGTTCCCCTGTATTTGAGCGTGCCTGCCTTTGAACCTTGACCACTCATTATGATCACACGGTCTCCCAGCTTCAAGTCAACAGCTAGCGGTGTTAGACCAGAGGGGGTACCTGGTAAACAAAACCACTACCATTTACTGCAGTGTTGTCAGTAAACAATCGAAAGAGTACTGAAAATGAAAATTCCAATGAGTAATAAGAAGGTTACAGTAATATTCTAGTCAGGAGCATTTAAAATTAAAAACTTATTTTTTTGTGGTCAAAACTGAAAACAATTTATTATATAATTGATGTAATTTTAACATGCTTTGGTGGCTGTATGGTCTAAGACATCATATTCACAATAGACTAGACTGCCGATGACAGGGTTTGGATCTCCACACGTTTTTATATATGAATATATGAAATTGTTTTAGTAACTTTAATATCTTTCAAAAAGTTCCTTACCATCAAAATTTGAGTGTAAAAGCTGATTTATTAAGCCTAATAATTGATTAAAACAACTAATCTAATATATTGGCCTATAACACGATAGTATTTTATGCCCAACTTAAATAGATGTGACAGGATGGTATTAAAAGGGCGTGTATATTCCTCAGAGAAATAATGAGGAAAACACGCAGCTAATGTGCATCTATTATGGATTGAAGAACAACCTACCAGATGTCAGTCAAGTGAAGTATGACGTCACAAATGTTGGAAGGTGAAGTACTCACCGAGTAACGTGACGGAGCCTTTGCGAAGTTGCAGGTCCTTAACGCTTCCTTGGGGGTGACATCCCCGGAGTAAGTCTTCTTGTAGGGGTGGTGAGTCCCGAGGCAGAGCCGTTGCCGCGTGGCAGAGCGGAGACAGAGTCCCCTTCCTCACCTCCCAGGTGGGAGCGAGTGAGCCTAGTGAGACGCGAGAACACACCACGACGCATCTCACACTGGAAGTAGCGCACTCCAGCCACCGAACCATCATTCTTACCTGAAGGAGTTATAATACTAGTGATAGAACCTTCAAATCCTCGAATCCTTAAGGATATTTGAGATTCAAAAAAATACGAGAACATATTGAATTCAAAATTTGATTTGATTTTTTAAATTTCTTATACTGATTAGCGACAGTTTAACCTAACATGATTTTTGAACGAACTTAACAACCAGACCCCAGATCATTAATGTATCTCTTACATGAATGTATGATAGTTATAACTACCAGGATGTAGAAATCTCATTTTTTCTAAGGGAGTGGGTTCACTATAAAATGGTACCAATACTATTCCTTTAGCAAATAAAAGTTTTCATACCAAATTCCAGGGGAGGTCCAGTACCTCCGATCAACCCTTCACCCTTTTTCTAGACCCTTGATAAATGGTTCACGATAAAACAAAATAATGTTAACATTAAAAACTGTTACCATTCTCTATAGAAACTTAAGAATGAATACATATTAAATAGAAACCTTTCTATGTTTACCATGTTTTCAAGATATGGATTCAGAATGTCCATATAAAATGATAGGGCTTCATTAAATAGTGGATTCAATCTATTTCAGGTAAATACAATTCATTATTTCGTATCAATTTCTTGATGATATTATTTATGTAATAGGGTCCACACAGTTGCATTTGAAATCAAAGAAACAAAAGGCAATTATCATGGAGAAAATGTCGCAAAATAAAGTATTTATTTTTTATTTATTCATAAATATATTTTAAACTACTTACAAAGACAAAAATTATTTTGAGTAAACGGTAGGTCTACTTAAATTTGTTTAAAGATAATTTTTTCTTCCCAACTTACCAACTGGTTCATCCAGTACAATTCCGGCCCAGTCGCCTGGCGCAAACTGCGTCTCTCCGATGTATGCAATCTGTCCCGGCTTAGTGCCCCCAACCCAGACCCTTTCGCCGATGATGAAACTGTCGGTGTCCTCCGTAAGGATGACACTAGCGTCTGAACAAAGTCATAATACACTCAGGAAAATGTTTATATATATAATATTGATAAGCCTATTTACAGTAATTAAAATCACGAGAAAGCAGCCCAACCGGTTTTGACGAACAAACACTCATTTTAAAAATTAAAGGTCCAAGATTTTGTCAAAAATAGTATCTTTCAACAAAGAATCCTTTTTTCCCAAGTGAATTTCCAGCTTTTCCACTGTGAGTGCATTGGCTCATCTGTAGTCATTCTTTGTTTACATCTCAATGGTAATGCTTATTTGTGTATGATTGTATTATCAGTAAATAACAACATTATTTGGGTTAAAAAATAATAACTCAATTCTTACTTAGGTGGTTTGGTGCAACAAATAAATAGAGAGCTAGCAGAGGGGTCATTTTATAAAGTTCTCAAATTGTGTTGTAAACAGGGGGGGAAAGATGGTTTGATTTAAATTAAACAACAAAAGCTCAAAATCCAAGAAAAGTTGATAGCCTTTGAGAAATAATTTACAAACCCGTCCATGTTTTGATACCGCATGGTATCTACCTCAGGAGCGGTAGATATATGGCTTTGAAATATGTTTTGTAAATATGTGATTACTTTTATTTGTGCTAAATATTTTTTTAATAACTATATAATGTTTATTTAATGATAGATTATGATATATTGGATGATTTTAAGGAAAGAAGAAAATTCTGGGCGCTGAAGGAGGAGGAAGAAGACAGAGCCATTGGCTATCTAAGTTCCCAGACAAAAGAAATGGGCCTGTCTTAAGACAGAACTTATATTATTATTATTATTACTGATGATGATATTAATAATAATAATAATAATAAGTATTAAAAACAAACAACTTTTCTTGAATATATCAATGAACTTCACGTAGCACCTACTGATTAAAATACAGGGATAAGACTAAAGAGAAAACCTAATGTGAGTAAATATTCACATATACGTGGATGAAAAGTATCATCAAAAATTTATCATAGTATTTAAGTCAAACAAAATTCTTTTTATTTAACACAATGAAAGGAAACATTAGGTACTATAATTTAATAAGCCTATCATTTAAATAACATATACAAAATTAAGGAGGGTGGAAGGAAATGCAAGTTAAAGTGTGTTTTTTTTGTTTTTTTAAGTTTTGTTGATAAAATAATTTTTAGACAAAATGAAAAAAATATTGCTCCAGTAGATAGGTTTTGCTTAGTTTTCATACACAGTAATCTCAAAAGTCCATGAATTGGACATGACTTTTTCTCTCCATTTAAAAGGTTTATATTCAAATGCCCTATGCCCATTGCCCATGACAGATATTTCAGAACTGTTCATATTCATATGTAGAAAGTTAAATTAAATCTACCTAAGCGGTATTTGATTTATTTTGCCCAAAAATATTTTTTGCTATAAAAAATTTACAAATTATTGACATTACCTCGCTTAGTCTTCCATATTATCACCTTAAACAGTCAAAATAAAGAGTAATAATGCGTATCAATACCAAATGCCAGCCAAAAATAAACACACCAACTCATAATTTGGAAAATCAAAATTTGTAAAAAGAAACATACATCCAAAGAGAATATAGCTTGATATCAAGGAAAGAGATAGGTTGTAAATGTGGCATAAAGCCCACGCAAAATAGCAAATAGACCATAGCATAAAGTATTATAGTGTGTCCATACCTGACATGCGTCGAACCCCCGCCTCGCTGAGTCGGCGAACATGCTCCCAAAGAGCATCGATTGATGTGATATCTAGCAACATGCAACATATAGCAGCACAACACATAGCAACACAAAGCAGACATAGCAAGAATGTAACCAGAACAAACATCAATGTAGCAAGAACAACAATGTAATAAGAACGAGCAACAATGTAGCCAAAATGCGCAACAATGCAGCAAGAAACAGCTACAATATAGCAAGAACAAGTTACAATGTAGAAATGGCAAGCAATAATGTAACAAGAATAAGCAACAATGTAGAAAACCAAGCAACAATGTAGAAAAACAAGCAACAATGTAGAAAAACAAGCAACAATTTTGCAAGACCGAGCAACAATATGGCAAGGTAGATAAATCTTATGCACCATTAAAGTAAGATAGATTTAACATATAAAATAAGACAATGTGTTTGCAATAGATAAATATAAAGTATTTATATATTACAGGTGAGTATGATCAAATGGAGGAGATAAACTTAATATTTAACAAGTTTGAGGCAAATAAATGTAATAGTAGTTCAGAGGGTTTTTTAAATAACAAAATGTGTGTTCTGTGAGCTACTAGGCTCTTCATTACAAATTACTTTTAATTGCTAGTTATTACTATTTTGGAAAAGAAAAAACTACCATAACATCAAGTGTTTTTTTAATATACATTAAAGGATATATGTATAACAATACAAGTTAAAATTTATTCCAATAATGAAAAAAAAAAGAATAAAAGATTATGAAGAGTCTCAAAACCAAAACTGGGCTTAAAAATCATTATGATAAAAGTAAAGAAAAAGTTAAAGCCAAGTAACAAATCTGTAAACAAGAAAATATTTGCAAAATATAAAACAAAGAAAAAGCTGATGAGTGTTTTTTTAATCATGCAGCCTTTGTAGCTAGCTCTCCTATGAATAAATGATTTAAGGTACACTAGTATGTAAAAGCTCCATCAACATCCATAAAAACCTCACTGTAGGGACAATAAAACACTTTGCACTAATTTTATTTATTTTTTACCTTGAAATATTAACAATTTAGCTAACATGAGTAATCAGGATGAAGAGCATGATTTTTATAGGCCAAAACCATGAACAAGTTCAGGAAAAATCTAGGCAATTTCTTCTGAGAATGTTTGGTTCAAATCCAGGTGAGGTCTGAAATTTAATACAGTATTTGCAAATTCCTCCCAAAAAATCAACTAGATTTTATTGACTCGAAGTTTCCCATGGCCTGTAATGGTAACATCACTTTTGTAAAATGCGATAATAATCAATTTAAAATTTATAAAATGATTGTAATTTTTTTTTTAATTCATGTGCATCAAAAAATTATATGTTATGATTTTTCACAAACTCGATCATAATAGTTGAATAAGATTCAATTAGATTAAAAATGACAATACAGACATGGGAACCGAATCGGTGAACTTTGGCTTAAGATTCTGGTAGCCGGAGTTTTCATCCAACAACAGTTTACCTAAGATGCACTTGACATACCTGAGGAGTGCTTGCGGCCACCGGTGACGTCTTCACTTCCCCTCCTGCTGTTTCCAAGACCAGCGAACAATGAGCCACCTAGTGCCATACAGTGTTACATAAAAAAATATGACATGCAGTGCAACATAACATCACATCACATTCAAGTGCACAATGCTACATAACATCAGATGGCATGCAGTGCATCAGGGATAACATAACATGTAGATAATACCTGTATGGTGGTAACTGCTAGAGAGAAATGCAACTAAAAATCAAATCTTATTGTTGTGTTTTAGAAATTTTGCTTAGCTTTTTCTCAAAAATAAATTAATCAAATCTCCTTACCAATAATTGATAGCGAGATTTGATTATATATATGCGTACAACCTTAATTATTAAGGTTGTATGAATAGAAAAAATAATTTACTTTTTTATATATATATATTATACGCTAATGTGGAATAAGATAAGATTTAGAAAATGTTCCTGCATTTGCGTGGAGGGGGAGTGAAAAGACCTCTAGGAAAAAAAATCCAGTACAGTACGATACATCAGGCCAGCGTTCAAAAACTGAACTCCGTCATCGATGGTTCAGGCCAAATTTGTGTTGCTTCGGTGGTCAAGTGGTCTAAGACTTCACTCTCGCAAACAATCGAACTGCGATGATAGGGGGATCCGGGTTCCAATTTCTGTCGGGTGTTCTGTAAGTGATTATTTTTCCTAAATGGTTCTCCAGGTTCCCTCTTAATTTGGGTACACTCCAATTAATGCAACCTTCCTCATTAGGCAGATTAGCGTAATTATTTCATATACATGTAACCCAAAAAGGCGATTTAAAAAAATGAATTACACTATTTATTTTTCAATTTTGTTGTAATTTTCAAAATATTAAATCTTTGTTTTCTAAAATAAAATGAAGAAAAATCGCATCACATCACGATACGACGCCTGGTTTGAGCTGTATTACTTAACTAAATTAGATGTTATCTGGGTAGAGAGAGTGAATGGTGGAAAGGGGGGAGAGTAAAATGACCATACAAGGGTGTAGGTCATGAACATGGGTCAGAGTCGTGTCAGAGTCTCAGGTGTTGAGTTTACAGCTACAGATATAGACATAGAAACATGTAGGGCCCACGCGGTTGTCTGGTGTAGGTCATGAACATGGGTCAGAGTCGTGTCAGAGTCTCAGGTGTTGAGTTTACAGTTACAGATATAGACATAGAAACATGTAGGGCCCACGCGGTTGTCAACATAAAGTGACTCACATCACTTCTGACACCACTTCCTCTAAGCAGTAGAGACTTTACGATATCGATATCGAGTCATCAGTCATGTCACACCTAGTGTGCTGTGCTGCCGTGTCAGTTCTGTGTTAAGGACGAGGAAGGTTGAATTTATATGTAGTACACCCGCATTTGCGTGGAGGGAGAGTATAAAAACCATTAGGGTGAAAACCCCCGTCAGTACACCCGATCTCCACGTTATTGGCAGGCCAGTCTATTGCGAGCGTGACGACTTAGACCTTTCGACCACTGAAGAAAGTCGCTCTTCGTTTAAAAAGTTCCTGATCAAATGTCACTATGTTCACAATAAATAATCAAGAATTGATCATATTTCATATTAACTTTGTGTAGAGAATTAAACTTTTTTATGTTTCTACTGGAGCAATACTTTATTTATTTTGTTTCATACTTTTGTTTGTTATAAAAATTGCAAAATATTTACGTCAACTGGTATTCCCTTCTATCCCATCTAAAGTTTGAAATAAAGTGTGGTGTCTTAGGTGAAGTTTGTTTGCATATGTTGAGTTTGCAGGGCCCTCTGTTTAGAAACTGTTAAGAGGAATAATTGTCCCAACACCTTGGCGCTGCCAATCACATCGATTACCTTGAACACATTAAGGATAAAATCGCGCTTGTGTAAACATATCAGGCGTGATTACACGTGTGCTGTACTTTCGTGGGGCCAGGACAGGAATATAATAATGATAGAGGGAAAGGGGGAGACCAACGAAGGTGGTCGACCTACCAGCTAGGCCTGTCGCAAAGAACCGGCCATTCTTGTACATCTCATCAGGAATCCTTTCGAGTTCTGTTCAGTCAAGCCCATAATTCAGGGTTGTATAGAGGAGGGGTAGGCTGGGAGATTTAATCCCTTCCTCCCTCAATTATTATTAATATTTATATATGTCTGTCTTACTCCTTTGTCTATAAGATAAAATCATATTGGAGTCCTTTATAATCCATAATATCTACCTCAATTATGTTTCATCCGTAGCGCAATTTCCCTCGGATGGAAAGAAAAACCGTCGATCCCATGTCGATTATGACGTGTAAAAGAACCCTGGAGGGTAAGTGAAAATACTTTTCGGGTGAAATTGAGACACCCTTTCGCTCTGTTTCAAATAAAAACTTTAAATTGCTTCAAATCCTTACTATTTCCTGTTGGGAGATTTCCCCACGAGCCACCTACATGCCCTCTTCCCGAATCCACCCATCCTAGAAAAAAAAATCTAGGTCGATCCTGTTGACGCCGCCAGCCAGTTACAATCAGATTTAGATAGGAATGAACTGTTTGACGTTATACAAGCTAATAAAATCATATTCCCTTTTATGTGTTAAGTCATGTGATCTGTAAATGTCACGTTTAATAATATTAATTATTATTAAATACAACTACTACATAATATTAAAGTAAAATGTTATCAAAGTTGACCAAGGTCCTCCTGCCCCCTTACCAAAATCCTTCCATAGCTCCCTTTACCAGTTACCAACATATCACCAAAGTGAAACGGGTGAGCCTAGTTTAAGGTGAGAATGTAGGAGGTGCGAGAAAAAATTAAATGTTTTTGCAGTTTTTATAGCAAAATAAATTTAATATTGTTCCAGTAGAAACATTTAGTTTAATTTTCTTCACACGGTGATATCAACAGTTGTTGAATATCTGTCATGCTGACAGTGGCATTAGATGAAACTTTTTAAATTAAGAGAAAAAGTTGTCATTAAATTCAAGACACCTTTGACAGATATCCAGGAATTGTTGATATAACCATGTGAATAAAATTAAACTTTATGTTTGTACTGGAGAAATATTTTATTTTATTTTGATAAAAAAAAGTTTTGATATAAAAAGCTCAAAAACATCGTCCTTAACTCGTGTCCCCTACACTCAGGAAGTGAAGGGTTACTTACTGGAGGACTGACGGTCCTCGCTGATGGTTCGCTGCTTTGATCCAGGCTCAGGACCATCCTGGAGTCCTTCCTCTATGTCCTCTACAAGCAGACAAACGCGTGCACATACACGATGACAAACTCATGCAGGTGTGACAAACACTGGTGCTGCTAAGTGGCGTGCCGAGGATAAGAACCAAGGGTATATTTGGGCAAACTTCCATCACCATATCTTGCTACCCGCCTGGACTAATCCGCAATCTAGTGGGATCTATAAATGTACCCGCATTCGCATAGAAGGAAAGTGGGAGACCGTTGAGCGGAAAAAGCTCAGTACCGTACATCCACGCTTGGATTCGAACCATAACCTAACCGTCAACAACAATCCAGTCCATCACGAGACTAACGCCTTTAACCGTACGACCACTGATGCGTGTAACAAACCTTGTATGCGTACCAGTATTTTGTTGCAAAATACTTAAGTGAATTTAATTAATTAAATTTAAAAATGACAATTGGACACGAGAATCTAACCCGGGATCTTTGGTTTAGTACGCCAATGCTCTACAACTGAGCTATCCAGGAATCGTCCCATGCTGTTGTAACCGTAATTATAATATATAATAGCTTTGCTAGTTAATCCATCATGAATTTAATTCAGTTCATAAATCTGTTTAATTTATGAGTCTATAACCAACATCAAAACTATCTAATTTTTTGACGTTATTAAATAATTTTGTTGAGATAAAATTTTCAAAGTAAAAGTGTTGTCAATCGTTAAGAATTGTTTAAAACAATCGAACAATTTAATTCACTTAAGTCATGGGCGTCATTAGCTCTTAATTTTTGAGGGGGTCAGAACGAACACTTTTGTTTTTATTGTAAGGTGGAATATCCCCCCTCCCCCCCACTCAAAATGAATAGCATGGATATCGAAATTAATTCTATTAGTTGTAAACAAAGTTACTTTAATACAAAATTTAGTTCTTTTTACGGTATGATGAGTGCCCCCTTTGACCAGATCATTAGGGGGGCATGTCCCTCTTGCTACCTACATCCCATTTAACCACAACAGTACTTTAGTCTAAATAAAACAACTAATACCGCCTGCCAACATATCCAAGTGCACTGTGGAGAGTAATAATACATTATTTTGAGCCTTTACCAAACCCTGGCACACCACTTCAGACCAATCCAGAACAAACGATACAATCTTCCGAAATAAACTAAGAACTAATCAAATACTGTAAGCAACAAACTACTCTGAGTTGGGTTTTTCCCCGACTTTTGGCATGCTTCTCTGAAAAGAACAAATGACCATTTCTTTTAACAAAACAACACTCCAACTATATAGTATAAAAAGCAGTGCGACAAACACAGCACGTGAAATACACAAACTATACTTTGCAAGGAACAAGCTATAAAAACAGACACAAAAAAATACTTACCATTCGTTAAAAATTCGTGTTGACTTACAATTATTACATATTAATCCAATTATAAACGTTTTAAATGTAAGGACATGATTGTGTTTTAAGATGAATCTTTATGAACACCAATCACCTGCGCCAGAAGTTAATTTCAAATGCCTCGTCTTCATTTAGAAATCAGGGCCATTCCGAAGGAGGGGTGTTTTGGGGATCCAACTATTTAAGGTCCTTTTGTATTTTTGTATTCCTCCTCAACGCCTAAACTAGTAGCTTAGTGGAGTCTTATAAGACCCATAACACCAACCATAAGCCCCAATTGGTTGTTTTATTTAAGATTATTTCAAGACGGGTATATGGAAAAAAGAAAAACTCCTTCCCATCTTATATTGAAGGATTTCACCACGAGTCAACGTGGGTAGAAACCCGTCATACCCCTCACTTATCTTAGAAATATTTCTGGGCACGGCCTTGTAGAACATTAAAGCCAAGGTGACTTACCTATCCCTTGATTTTTATATGAAATTCTGATTGAGTAATTATAGAAAAATGACATCCGAACAGGGAAACCCAATCTTACCGCTTTTAAGAGCAGACTGTTCTACCAACTAAGCCGGTGGTTCCCAAATGGTTCGGCGTGAAAGGGTGGCTGATGTGGGGGTGAAATGGAAAGACAATCTAGAATTTAGATATAATCTTGAGAAGCGTGTTTATTAAAGTACAAACAATTCCAAATTTGTCATCAAAGATGCTGATTAGTATAAAATCACAGTTGCTTGCCTATATCAGGTTCATTCATTATGATAAAATAATCAAACCGTGTTTATGTTGCAAGTAGCTTTAACAACATAGCCCAGCATAAGCCAAGATATTTTCCAAACCCTTGTGAGTATTTGGAAAAAGTTGAGATTTCATTGGATTATTGTATTGTAATTTGTAAGGGTGGATCCCCATCTGTGATGAGGAATGTGAGAAATTTAGTGTCACTCATAAAAGAGAAAAATCCATATATATATGTAGAGAGAGGCAACAGACTGAAAGACTATTGTAGCTGATGGTTCTAGATGGTTCTAGATCAGGCCGCGCGCGTTGTGAACTTCATCAAAGTATAACCATAATTTTGTGCAAGGAGGTTTGCTGAATTTCTAGTGTAAAAGTTTTAAATCAGGTTTTGGAACTGAAAACGAATTAAAAACATTTTCGGAACCAGACGGGAAGCCATCGTAGCCCTATCTGGATGAGAAAGAATGGTGTGCAAAGCTGTCCGATATATTTCCCCGGTTGAATGCACGCTTAACCCCAGTGTGCAAGTACACGATGACGATATCCTCACGACTACAGACAAACTAAATTAATTTAAAAAAATCTTCAACACTGGCTTGGAAGACATCACTTCAAAATGTAATTTCTTCCAAACGCTAAATGTTTCCGCGTGCCAAATGTTTTAAAATAAGCAAGGAATTGCTCGGCCTCATATAGGAAAATCTTGCAACACTTGTAGAAAATATGGATCAGTACTTACCATTGTTGGCTGCAGAAATATTCGACAGGGCTAGAGATCCCTTTGCGAATACAAACTGTTCACTGACATTTATAGTGATCGCAACTTGTGATTGAAACATGGGAATATGCTATTTGACTCTTTTTTTTATGTACCGCCATAAAGAGTATCCACGCATCTCTTCAGAAGCATTATCCGACTACAGTTATCTATGACATGTTGTTGTGTACAAGGATTTTAAGCAGTGGCAACAGTTCTCAAAGACCAAAAAGGAGGAAGGCTCTTTTAGGTGGATGAGATGAAAGTTTATCTCAAATGATACCTAATATAAATGAGATTACCAAACAAAACCAAGTTCACACCTCTCATTGAATTTGTACATTTTGTAAATGAACCGTGTTTATTTATCTAGCTGCATTGTTTTATTATTTTAGGATACCTCATGATCATAATCTAAAATAGTTGTGTTTTCTGTTATGAATAAAGCACCGCTAGAAGTTTATCTCTAGTTTTCGAATGTAACTTATTTCTTATCAGTAGAAAATTTGGTGTACCAGGAGAAAATGTTAAAGTATAGATCTGAGAAATAAGATTGGGAACCACTGGACTAAGCTATCTGGGATCTCTTCCTTGTCAGAGTAATCTATCTATATAAACACACCTAAGTTGAGTTGGTAGCGTGTCTATCTACTTATACAGGAGACCCAGGTTCAATTCCTGGCATGGTCAAAAAAATTATCATTCGTGGTGAAATGTAGGTTTCCCCTTACACAGTTATGAATTAACGGTATATAGGTTGCGGGTTGTGTTTGTTAGAGATTTAAGTTAGTTTTTAAGTTGTGTGCTGATAATCGATCGGTTCAGAAAGTACATTTTATATACCTCAAATAAAATTTAAGTAAATAAACGTCCTATTATAACTTACGGGAAAAAATTATAGTAAAAAAATAACTAAAAGTAACTTCAATGACCACGTCCTTACCTAACGATTTCTTCTTGGGTACACCTGGAATTGTTTTCTTGAGAGTTGCGGGCCCCACTGTCCCATCTAGGATGCAACACACAAACAAACAAAAAAGCAACAAAAGAAGGGGGGAATTAAAACCAAACCAAAACATCATGCAAAATAAACGAACAATACATAATTCATAATGAAACCCAAAGGGTGTGCCCCACGCATAGGAAACAGTCATTTCGCCAACCAAAGCCCTTCCCCCTTGACACTAAACATTAACATTGGAGCAATCAAGGATGTTAATAATGTTGCCTTCCCCCCTCTTACCCAAGGCCGGCGCGGGGGGACTAGTCCATTGTTCTGATATGGATGTCAAAATGGCGTAACACGAGCTATCTTAAGAGTACCTGGTTTGGAAGAGAGAGGCAACAAATGATTTGAATATGTTGAGGAAAAAAGAATAGTTTCCACTCTCATTAAATTAACTTTTTAATTATTTTATGTATTTAATCATAGAGTAAATAAATTGTTTGACTAAGGATAAGTTTGTAAAGACTTTTAAGTAAAAATAAATAAATTAGTCGTCAACTTTCTTTTCTGTCGAAGTAACAATGTTTGTAGTAAATCTCTTATGTAAGTTCATATGTTTTGTAATTTTTGTACACCCCTACAGACCAAAACGTTTTTTCTATAAATCTCAAATATTTTTTTTATCATATCAGGAATCTGTCCTGATAGTGAGTGCCCATACATTTTTTTAAATCACTATTATAATTGGGAATCATTGTGATAAGGAATTGCTTCACGTTTTAAATAAATTATTGTATATTTTGTATTGTTGTTTACGTCCAGTGCGACTGCGTCCCTTCCTGACCTTGATGCGGGGTGTTTAACCGGATCAAGTACAAGTAAAGGAAGGGAATTAGACGCACCACTAGGTTGTTTAACCGAACGTATTCTTGAAAATGAGCGATAATGATATCCTAAAAAATAATACATGATTTAATTCCTTAATTCCTCATCAATTATGTATATCTCTTTATGTTTTAGTATAAAATATTGAGAATGATGGTGAAAACAGTTTGTAAATCGATCTCTGTTTAGTACTTAATGTATGTTCGTGAACTGAAATTATATGCTTTCAACCCTATAAATGTGAAGATAACTGACTTTTCCGCAGTAAGAAATCTTCAAAGGAGTGCTACAAGGTCAATGTTGCCGGTTGAGTAAGCGAGGCCAGCTGGTCGCCTAATAGCTGCAACTATTCAAGCGTACTAGCTTAACACATTGCCTAACTTGTAGGTCGCATCAAAACGTGAACTTCCTGAGAAAGAGGGGAGTGAAATTTAATTTTAATTATCAAGTGTTGGGATCACGGAAAAAAATAATCCTGATAATTCTGACAGGATTGTGTCTTTTTCGTTTCAAAATAGATATGTTTAGGATGTCGTCTGTAAGGTATGTGCATTCTTCTTGCGCCCAAAACGTGTTAGACGATTTTCTTCAAATTTGGTGTTAAATGTTTTCATTCTAGATATATTTCCTGAGAATGAACCTATTAAAATTTTAAGGAAATTTATTTGTGCGAGAATTGTTCTTTTTAAAACTATTCATATAATCTAAACTAGTTTGTTGTTAAAAATAAAATAAATAAAATTTACTAAATAAAAGTTGTGGATTTTTTTTAGGTAAAACCATTCTTAGTACACCCGAACGGGGTTCTAGCCCCAATCTCTCCATAATAGGCAGTCCATCTTAACACAAGAGTTAGGCCTTAGACCATGGATCCACCGAAACGGGTTGTTTAAGATTACATTCAAGTTATTTGCGATCTTAGGGACGGGTGAAAGGGGCCAATGCCCAACTCGCCCTCTCCTATGTCCGCCACTGGAGTTCAATGCCATACCGCTCGCCCGAGAAGTATACATATCACACAAAACAAGCGTCAGGACACGTGTAATAAAGCGATGAGGTAAGACTGATATTTTCTTTGGAGGCGTGCGTGACGGAAGGTTAGCCCCGTGAGAGTCTACAGACCTTCTCAACCACATTCTCATGGGACAAACTCTTGAAGAGAGACGACACAAGACCACAAGCGACCCTTGAGGGATCCGACACTCACTTATGATGACAGGCGCTTCCTGACGCCCGATAAACATGCGACTGTACGACTTGTTTACCACGTGGGCGTCCAAGATCGAGGAAACTTTGGGTTCGATCCCGGATGGATCCGGCGAAGATATTTACAGTTAGATTTAGATAATAAGGAACTTTTTTAAAGTTCTAAAAGTTTATAAAACAATGTTCATGTAGTCTTACGTCAAGTCATATGATCTGCAGTTGTCACTTTTGATATAAATTATAAATACATGACATTACACTAATATTCATAAAAAACATATTTAATTTTAGTAAGGAACAATATATATTCAGAATTGATAAAAATAGAATCAACAAAAAAGAGTGACGCAAACTAAGAAGTTAAGTTGGGAAATGAGTTAAAAGATAATATTGAGTTAACTTGTCAGAAAGAGTGTATATTTTAGAATGATTGTGATAAAACAATTTGTATAAAATTACATTATAATACTAGACACTTTAACATACATATTAAAAATGTGAGTCACAGTAACATTTACACAATCAGACTAAAAAACATCATGATATATGTATTAAGACATAAGTCAACCAGTCATTAAGAGTATATAGTATTGATCGAAAACACTGAAGTTGGTTAAATTAAGTAAAAAATAGTAAAAAAGGTTTGAGAATGATGCATATTATGTTAATGAAACATGTAAGTTAATTAATCTTGTCTTTCAGGAAATTTTTGAGTTCACAAATTTAATACTACGAAATTTACGAGACAGAAGTCCAAAGGTTTAAGAATATTAGAGGAACAATATAATAAGGTGTAAAAAAAGATGTATATACATCTTTTTTTACACCTTATTATATTGTTCCTCTAATATTCTTAAACCTTTGGACTTCTGTCTCGTAAATTTCGTAGTATTAAATTTGTGAACTCAAAAATTTCCTGAAAGACAAGATTAATTAACTTACATGTTTCATTAACATAATATGCATCATTCTCAAACCTTTTTTACTATTTTTTACTTAATTTAACCAACTTCAGTGTTTTCGATCAATACTATATACTCTTAATGACTGGTTGACTTATGTCTTAATACATATATCATGATGTTTTTTAGTCTGATTGTGTAAATGTTACTGTGACTCACATTTTTAATATGTATGTTAAAGTGTCTAGTATTATAATGTAATTTTATACAAATTGTTTTATCACAATCATTCTAAAATATACACTCTTTCTGACAAGTTAACTCAATATTATCTTTTAACTCATTTCCCAACTTAACTTCTTAGTTTGCGTCACTCTTTTTTGTTGATTCTATTTTTATCAATTCTGAATTACACTAATAGTATAGTAAAATGTTAACAAGGTTTACTCAAATTTGTATAATTTCTAAAATACTCTTTCTACCAAAATACTACTATAATAATTGTACACGTGGTTGAAGGCGCTAGAGTTAAGTGTATTGTATTCGGTTAAATAAGCCTGTAAGTCGCATATTTAATTTGTGGGCTCATCAGGGTTATACGCATATTCAGACGGTTGAAGTAGAGATGAGGAAAGTAGAATTAAGACGAGATTGGCGCCTTACCCCACTGATATTGTTAGGACGTGTGTTGATTTAATGTAGGCCTATGAGTTCATAAAAGTTTTTTTATAAACGTGCTAATGCCATAAAAAATAACTTTATTTCAGCCCACTCCTTCCCTCTCCACACAAAAGCGGGTTCCTATAAATTTGAGGTTTTTTTACGTGCCCTTTTATAACCGACTGATTATATATGCACATGACCTATATAAGCTAACTTAAGTCTAGACCAGACACAACAAGCATCCTCCACTTCCGTTAATTCATCATTGTGAAAGAGAAAATACCAATTTAACCAATGCTAATTGTTTTCGGTGACCTGGCGGTCTGGGGGTAAGGTGTCAGACTTCTGTGCTGGCGGCCAGGGTTCAATCCTCGGTCCCGACACAGATTTAACTGATTACCAAACCTTTCCTTCCCCTCTGACATTACATCTTGTGAATGTGGGGAATGCCAGGCCTCCACCGTGGTTCGGATTCCACGTTAAACTGTAGGTCCTCAATTTAATCTCACAATCACCCTACCATTACACATTAGCGTAAGTGTGTATAACCCGAACGGGTAGTAAGACGCGGTGCTAATAATAATAATAATAATAATAATAATAATAATAATAATTTTGGCTACGTCAGGTATCACTCCCGGGAGCCTTTTCGCAGTAGAAAGACACGCTACAGACTGAACTAAGGTGTCAGACTTCGTTTCGATCAAATTCTACCTTCCTCATCCGTACTCAATTAGTGTAATTACGCAGATATCCCGGATAAAAATGGAGCAAAGGTTACAAAAGGTCTCTCAGATTGCAATTTACGGTTAAAGAGACGCGAAGACCTACACCCAATATACACACGCACGATCGTAAATCTCTTTGCCAACCTCCTGAAGTTTCCGGGACCTCGCCCCAGCGTTTAACCTGCCAGGACGGTGATTGGCACCTTTCTCTCTTTGAAGAGAAGAAAATCACCCGACGTGGGCTGTCACGCACAGGCTTCGTGCCGGTCACTAAGGAGAGGTCGTTTCCGATTTGGATCAACCGTCGAAATGATAGGGCAGGGGAAAGACAAAACGTTTAAATTATTGTTGTTGTTTTACAAACGCTTAAAATGGAAGTGAGGTCATTAAAGCCTCTAGAATAGCCGAACAGAAGTTTTTAAACGCCAGAAATATAAGTGGGTTTATAACGTTCCTGGGTAGATCTGTCTGGCTGTAGGAGAACAAACAGGGAGTAGGAAAATACAAATTATGTGTTATGATCTCCCTACCCCTTGTTACATTAAAAAAGATCCATTCTATATTCCTATACCAGCTACCTTTTGTTTCCCGGGCATTTAGCTCTTAATGAGACAGTCAACTCCCTGAACACGGTTCTTAGATTCTTCCATTCGCGTTGCATGTCCTGCCCACCGTAATCTACGAGACTTGATTATCCTAACCTTGGTATGAGTGCAGGGTATGTAACTTCATTATGTAACCTGCTCCACTCCCCACTTTAATGTGAAAATAATATTTTTTAATGGAAATGTTTCCAACCGGATCCAAATAGAGTATTCTAAATTGAAAATATGTTTAATATTGTACAATTATTTCTTACCATCAAATAAAATACAAATTATTAAATATCTATACTAATTTCCTTGGTGAAAGATAATTTCAAATGAAAACTCGTCTGCCTCAATGTACTCGTGTAGAAATTGTAGTGATGTCTTCTAAATGTCAAGGAATTCATCGTAACGGAACATTTTGATCCCTTCTAGCCTTTGAGTAAGAATCAAAACATTCTCTCATAGCCTTGAAGTATATATTACCTTCATAGCTTTAGTGACTTAAAAGTTATTTTTTCTTTTAATATTAACAGGTATGGCGGGCTTATCTCCTCTAGCAAATGAAAACGCCAATATTTGACGAGGATTCCTAACTCACTCTTTGGCCTTTAGAAACTCTAAAGTTCATGGTCGTCAAAACTTAAGATCGTCATTCAACCCTACCTTGAGATACTTCCATCCAATCCCTAACCTGACATACAATCTAATTCAAATTCAGTTTCACATCATACTCCCATCGACGTTCGAGCCTACCAAGAGGTATTTCTTGTATCTTCAGGTTTCCCAACTAAAATCTTGTGTGCACATCTGTCATCGCACATTACCATCCCCAAATGAGCCTAAGCGTCTTGATCCACCTTAACACGTTTGGGGATGCATACAAAGCATGAAGTTCTTCATTATGTCACTTTCTCCATCTTGCTATTTGTTCAGCCATCTTAGGTCCAACTAACTTTCTTGGAAGTTTGTTCTCGAAAACTCTCAATGCATTATAGTAATGCAGTGTGAGCGACTACACTTTACATGCTTATAGAACAAAGGATAATAGTTTTGTGTATTCTCAGGTTTAGAAGAAGAAATTACAATTTTTTCAGACATGGTTTAGAGTATAGAATAATGAAAATACGTTTTTCATAAAAATGAATATTGTGAAGTCATGGCATTTTTTTAGAAAACTTATTATTTCACTTTGATGGGGGAATTCATGGAGTTGTTACCCAACTCAATGTTTTAAGAAAGAAAAAAGAGGGAAGGTAGGGATGCCATATTACTTACTCTGTACATTACAATCAGCATTCCTTTTTCTTCAATTCGTCACCCCCCCTAACACCTGCCTCCCCCTATTCAAGGGTACACTATTTGAGGTGGTGATATAGAAAACAAGAATTAAGGGCAATATTTTTTTTCTGTTTTTATGCCAAACTTTTTTTTTAGTAAAAAGAAATCCAATCATTCTACAATAGAAATATCTAGTTAAATTTTCTTCCCAATATGACCTCAATAGTTCTTGAATTTGTCAAGGGTGCCCTGGAATCTAAACAATCTTATGTTTCTACTGGAACAATATTTTATCTATTTTGGCCAAAAGAATATTTTGATATAAAAACTGCAAAAACAGTTCCCTTAACTCGCATTCCCTTCACTTCCACCGTAAGCCTTACAGTTCAATGTTCCTGTTAAATATTTATTTCAATATAAATTTTATTTCTATTTAATATAACTTCTAGATTTTCAGTTAAACTTTATCCGCCTAAGTACCCTAGTTAGCTAGTGTGCTAGTTTAGTGTTAAACTAGATTACCGAGGACGGGGAGATTGATGTTCTAATCTCGGTCAGGTGAACTGGGTATGGTTTTCCTCAATGGTTTCCCACTCTCCATCCATGCAAGTGCGGGTTCACTTCCTCTTAATTCAACCTTACCAATTCCTAACCAATTAGCGTAATTATTACTTTAGCGTATAACTCGAACGGTTAGTAAGACGCAGTGCTAGATTTAATTTAATTTAATTTTGTTAAACTTTTGTTATATAAAGTGTGCTCGCCAGTTCTCCAAATGGTTGGTCTGTGAATGGACGTTTTTAGCACCATCCCAGAACCATCTTATTATCGGTTGTATCTACGTGCAATGTAGCTTCGATATAGAGCTTCTAGAGCTGTTTAATATTTAGAATTTGCCCTAGCCTCCGGCAGTTAGGGTGTTGTGTTGCCATAAAAACACTTCAGATAGCTCATAGAGGTGTTTAATATTTATCATTTTTCCTTACATTCAACAGTTAGGGGGTTGGTTATGTTAAGACAAAGTTTGCAAAGCTGGGTAGTCGATATTGCCAGTAGCTCCTAACCCTTTTTTTATGGATGAGACCTGCAGTTATCTCAGAGGTGATATTGGGTGTATAGCAGTTCCAAGTAATAGTTAAGTATTTTAATCTCACAAAATTAAATATTTCTTCAAATCCTCAACCCCCAAAACAGTTAAAATTTTATAAGTACTCCAGTATTGTTTCTCATGTGCTGATATAAGCAGTCGGTTCAGAAAGTGTACGTTAAATACCTCAAATAAATAAAAAGCATTGTTTCAGTTTTATTTGTGAAATTCTTTGTGTGTTCCCGGTTTTACAAATGCGTGGCAATCTTTTAAAATTGTGTAATCATACTTACGCGAATTATCCGCCAGCTCTGACTCCACAGAGTCCGTGTTAGAACTTCTGATTCCCTGATAATTGTGTCATATTCTCAATCACATACGTGGGGAAAGGGAAGGGGACATTTATTAGTGCAACCACGAGACACATGTCAGGAATTTCTACGAGAGAGCGAGCGAGATAGCTCCTCCGTCTGTCCCTTTTCCCCATTGGCAATAGCATCATTTCAATTCTCGCTCCGTGATGCGCGGACTTGTTTTTATTTTGCTCGTGTTGACGTAAGTCCATGGAACCGGAGGAATATAAATTTCACGGCACTCACCTGACGCAATGGCCCGTTAAAAGAGATGATGAGCTAAATGGGAAATAACTCGCAGACATCTGAGTGGATACAATTATTAGATTCACTGAACTTATAGTGGGCTCGCCATGAAAATATAAATAATTATTAGATTCGCTGAACTTATAGTGGGCTCACCATGAAAATATAAATAATTATTAGATTCGCTAAACTTATAGTCGGCTCGCCATGAAAATATAAATAATTATTGGATTCGCTAAACTTATAGTCGGCTCGCCATAAAAATATAAATAATTATTAGATTCACTGAATTTATAGTCGGCTCGCCATGAAATTATAAATAATTATTAGATTCGCTGAACTTATAGTCGGCTCACCATAAAAATATAAATAACTATTAGATTCGCTAAACTTATAGTCAACTCGCCATAAGAATATAAACAATTATTAGATTCGCTGAACTTATAGTCGGCTCGCCAGAAAAATATAAATAATTATTAGATTCGCTGAACTTATAGTCGGCTCGCCATAAAAATATAAATAATTATTAGATTCGCTGAACTTATAGTCAGCTCGCCATGAAAATATAAATAATTATTATATTCGCTAAACTTATAGTCGGCTCGCCATAAAAATATAAGTAATTATTAGATTCACCGAACATAACATATTTTCAGCTTGCCATAAGACAAACCTTAGTTGACACTTCAAAAATGTATTATCTATTGTACTTACGTTCATACACTAATCCCCATATTCTGCTAATGTCCTACACTTGATCTCGGTAGTTAGCGCGTTTGCCAAAGGAAGAGGTCTTGGGTACAATGCCCGGCATGGTATAGACTTGAATCATTGGTGAATTGTCGGCCTGGAGACTGGGTGTTGTGTTTGTTTTAATAATAGTTTGCTGTGTGAGCTGTGTTGAAATAATCAATGTGATTAAAAGGTGCGCATTAATTGTCCCTGGTAGCACATACAACCGTAAGCTCAATACAGTTACTTTTATCCATTTCGTTCAGAGCATTTATTCTTTTATAATGCTTTAAAAGGTGACAGGAAGATGGAAAACTTTCAATTATACTGTGCCGATTCGGTGGCCGCATGGTCTCAAGAATCAGACTCGCAATATACTGTACTGCCAATGAATGATAGAGCCGGGTTCGATCCCGGTTGCGTGTACCGAGGGTGGTTTTCCCTAAATGGTTTCCCACTATTTCTCCACGAAAATGTGGATACACTTCCTGTAATTCAACCTTCCTCATCCCTAACACAACTAGATTAATTAGTAGATAGGCGCTTAATCCGAGCGGATATTAAGAGCTGATAAAAAAAATGTATCTCAAAAGTAGCCAGAAAATCAAACTTCAACTAATTAATACAATGAGTTTTTTAAGACTTCATGAGTGACCTGGTGGTCTAGCGGTAAGGTGTCAGACTTCTGTGCTGGGGGGCCGGGGTTCAATCCTCGGTCCCCGGCACAGATTTATCTGATTGCCAGACCCTTCCTTCACGTCTGACCAGACATGTATTAATCACAACTTGTGAATGTGGGGAGTGCCAGGCCTCCACCGTGGTTTTGATCCCACGTTAAACTGTAGGTCCTCCATTTCATCTCACACTCACCCTAACATTACACATTAGAGTAAGTGCATATAGCCCGAACGGTTAGTAAGACGCGGTGCTAATATTAATAATAATAATGTAATACTTCATCTCAAAAGTCCCAGAAAACAACTCGACCTTGAGTGTTGGCCGTCAGGTGAAGAGACAAGTCCGTGGCGGCGCGCGATTCGCTAAGC
>CABFOV010004754.1:5918-23033 GCA_902141375.1 Timema poppense | reverse complement strand
GTCCTGAAGGGCTCTCCCACTTGACTTTTATAATTACACCATTTACAAATCAGATTATCGCCTGTCTCCCTCCCCGCGGTTCAGGGAAATAATGGAGACCGATCCCTTTTCAACTAGCTCCAAGGTCTCGCCGGTGTTTCGCCCGCTGTCAGTAATAAAGAGAGAGGAAAAACACCTTTTTAGGTAAGATAGGTTGTTTTTGTACATCGCATCTTAGTACCCGCCTAGGCTAGCAGCATATATATATATATATATATACACACACCCCAATGGGGCGGGAAGGGAGACAGAATTTAGCGGAAATATCTGTATGTATTTACGGATGGTGGTGGTGGATTTGGATCTTTTTATGTGAGAGAAAGGTGGATTGGGCACCGTCGATTCGAATAGAGGGAATTGTAGACAGGTGGATTGGGTACTTCATCGTAGAATATTAATTGGAAATGAATACAGTAAATCACGAGCAGTTCAGTATAAGCAATACAGCTGAACGTTTGCCACTTCATACGGCATGTCCGAGGTAAAATTAATTCTTAGTGACACGGGGGAGGGGCAAAGAATTTAGGTTAGGCTTTTAGTGCCCAATCCACCCAGGGAAGGAAATGTTGGTAGTCTGGGATCAAATGCAGTGCCCAGTTCCTTAATACCCCACAATTACGTGCAAGAAGAGTGGGAAACTATTCAGAAAAAAAGAAATCCTAGATGAAATAGTTTTAAGATTCGAGTCCCGACCTCCAGTCCAGTCTAATTGTAATACTGACACCTTATACCACCGGCATGAGTGCTTAATAAGTTTAATCAATACCTATTATCATGACAAAATAAGTAAGTAAGAAAATAATGTGCTTGAAGGTGATCAAAGTACAAGCTGATGTTGATAGGAACAAACTTTTTTAATAGCTACAAACCCGTTTCGGTGGCCACGCGGTTCTAAGTAACGAGGGTGGTTTTCCACTCTCCCTCCACGCAAATGCCGGCACACTTACTATAAATACAACATTCCTAATCCCTAAAACCACCAACTTAATTATTACATAGGCGTATAACACTAAGGGGTAGTAAGACGCGGTGGTAAAAAAATACTAAAATAATTGTAATATAACCCGCCTCGGTGGCGTAGTTGGCTAACGCGCTTGTTGTGTTGAGCTCGACCGCTGAGGACGGGGAGATCGAGGTTCGAATCTCGGTCGGGTGAACTGGGGGGTGGTTTTTCCTAAATGGTTTTCCACTCTCCCTCCACGCAAATGCGGGTTCACTTCCTCTAATCCAACCTTCTCAATTCCTAATCCATTAGAGTAATTAGTACTTAAAGCGTGTAACCCGAACGGGTAGTAAGACACGGTGATAAATAATATTATTATTAATTGTAATATATTCATACGGCAAGGCATGGGATCCACAGCTGTCACATATTATTTATATTATCAATAACTGTAAAATAATGATAATAATTTATAGATGTTAACAAAAAAAGTTTTTTTAAAAGGTTCTCCCTCACAGAATCCTACTATAAATTATTCGACTTAATAAATGTAATTTTAGATAATTACTCATCAACATTAACCTAAATTTGTGCGGTATAAAGCAACTACATCTTAAGAATTCCGTTAGTAACGAGAAACGGAACATCGGGTAGACATGCAATTTTCTTTAAATTGACTTGTATGTAATTCATTTTTTCGGGGCGCTTGCCCTGAATAAAATTTGAATATGAAGAATTTGTCTCAGTAGTGAACTAAGTTGATCTACATTATAAGGTCAGAAGACGGAGCAGGGCTATTACATTCGGGCAGTTTAAATTACCAACGACCGAGGAACCTAATTTAAATGACAAGAAGGCGCCTGGGCGGAAATGAAACGAACACGAATTTGGTTAAAAACATACCTAAGTGATCAACATGAGCTGTGTTTGTAATTGTTTTTTTAAACTAAGCTGTAGGTCGTCTGAGTTTCTTTGGAAATACGTCGTACAGGTTGATTGCATACTACTTTATACAATGGCCTCAATATATAAAACAAGTTACTCACGCTTCGTTTGTTTAATACTCATGAACATACAATTTGATGTCAAAAAATACTTACGTCCCTTTTTACTCTAAAACAACTTAACTAATTTTTTTTTGACGTACATTATTAACAGCGTTATTCATATGCATATCCATCTCTATTACTGCTATTACAGTATTCCAGCACACCGCTAAATTTTGAAAACTCTTTAATATAATTTCATTTCATTGCCGGCGTAAAATTTTAAAAACTTCTTGAAATTATATATTTAATAAAAAATGACAACGTATGATTGTTTGTAATCATGTATTTATGTAAAAAGTCTATACAATTCAAACAAAGCAGTTTAATTTAAATCAAAAGACTCGGAGTTTCCTTAAGCCTTGTAAGCACTAGGAAACATTGTTTGCCAACATGTTTCTCTTGTTTCGGAATCAGTTGGGGAACCGTTGGCCAACTGTTGGGCAACATTTTCCCATGTCCCCTTGGTGTTTCCCAGCGGGGTAAACCAGTTTCCCGTGATACATTTCAAATGGGTTACAAGAAACAATGTTTGCTAGACTGGACGTGTTGACCAACATTTCCGACTACAAGAAACGTGGGGTAGTAGGTGAAATTGCTAATCTAAATCGTGTGTCTTTTTTTTCATTATCCTGGGACTGACCATTTGTAAAATAACTTAAAAGTCTGTAGGAGACATGTGAGTGAAGTTCTTAAAACCAGTGCCGTCGTCAAGCTTCAGTTCTATCAAGATTATTTGCATAGTAAAAACCATTTTGAAGCACTTTCCGAATCCGCCACAGTTTTCTTCTTGAACAGCTCATAACTACATAAAAAGCACAAGCCATGGCTGCCTCCTCCTCCTCAATAGACATCTTTCACTCAACTGAATCTGTATGATAAGGTGTCAGCCGGGGTTCAATCCTCGGTCCAGGTACAGATTTATCTGATCGCCAAACCCTTCCTTCACCTCTGACATAGACGTGTATTAATCACAACTTGTGAATGTGGGGAATGCCAGGCCTCCACCGTGGTTCAGATCCCACGTTAAACTGTAGGTCACCCATTTCATCTCACAATCACCCTACCATTACACATTAGCGTAAGTGCGTATAACCCGAACGGGTAGTAAGACACAGTGCTGATAATAATAATAGCAATAATAATGTATGAGAAACAAATGTTTCATCATTGTGGTCTGGACGCGAAACAATGTTTATTTAATGTTTGCCAACAATGTTTTCCATGTGGGGAAACAGTTGGCCAACAATGTTTCGAAGTGTTTACTAAGCTTAAGATATAATATCTGAGCCCGTGTATAAAAAAAGAGTCTGAGTGAAAAATACGGTGGAGATGAGTAGAAGATGCGTTGAGTCGTATCAATGTAGAGAGCAAGCAAATCAACCCGCCTTTTATTCCGCTCCACCTTCCGTTTGACTTAGCCTCGTTCTAGTACACGGGCCTTGGTTTTAGTAATCTTATTTAAAAAAACTAAGATTAGCTATTTTACAAACAGTTACATACCGATGTGCGTTGTAGTTTTTTTTATAATACTTCCCAAACTGATATGTAATCAAATTAAATGTGAAAATGAATGACGAGCGTTTTACATAAAATACTGTATGGGTGTGAAATTAAATGTCCAAAGAAGCCAATGCGTTGTGTCTATATTGGTGGTGCTAAAGTAAATATTTAAAGAATGCACTTTAGGAAGGGCCTTCCCCAAGACTAGGTGTGATATTATTCAGAAGGCAACGCCTACACGCTCTAATAAAGCAAATATCGGACCGTTGATACACAATGTCCTCTTGAAGCTATAATCAACTTGCAACACATGAGCGTAGCATTCAGGGTAGCTCAAGAATAGTGTGCTCTAATCTTACTAAGACCACTTCATTAGATGCGCGTCAATAAAATGAGCGCGTCTGTGAAATGTATGTTGCAACCCAGATAAAAGTTTATATTTTGTGACAAAAAAGACAGAGATCTGAACGCATAAAAAATTTGGCACCGATTGAAATTCATCTTGAAGACAAACATCGCAAAAGAATTTTGCCCTGTGCAGTTGTCCATTGGTTCATTAAGTGAAAATGGGTGGGTTTTTTGTTTGTTCTTAATTACTTTATTTGGGGACGGATGATAGTGCTATACTCTAAAAAACAATACATATATTGTTACAATCAGCAGGTCTCCTGTGTATAAACTGGCCCAGCTCCTCTTTTGAGCAGAGCTTCCCAAACCTTTTAGACCGAAGGAACCCTTGTACCAGACAAAACACATTCAGGAGACCTCATAAAATTGTCTACACTAATATTATGAACATTCAATAACAACAGTTACATTTTACAAGTATAAAAGAATGAGACAAACGGAAAACGACATTTTCTGGCTGCGCCTTTGACAAATAATCTTCATACAGATTTTTTTTTAAGTGGCAATCTTAATTACTGATGATATTTTATAGCGTGAAAAAACAAATAAAGAATTCTAAAATTACATCACGAAGCCTGAGATAATTATGGCGGAGCCCAGTTTAAATACGCTGTTCTAGACACTAGAGAATCTATTTTACAACCGACAGAAAAAAGCTGTCACAAGACAAAGCGATGACGCGTTGGATGGAGTCGTTTATGTAAAAAAAAGTTGACGTCAATTAGTATTCGTTCCACGTGACGTCGACAGTTGGTCCCGGGTGAGGGGAAGATGAAAACATTGTAGCCGACGGCATCAAGTGCTAAGTTCTTAAAAGGCCGGTCAACGTTCTTAAAAACTCAAACAACATATCATATTGAGTATTGCCACCATTTGTTAAGACTAGTAATTTAAAAAAAATAGACGCCAAAATTATCATTTTTCACGTGTGATTATCTGAGATTTCTGCGGTTATCAATGTGGCGATGTGAGCACGGGCTTTACTCGCAAGATAACGGTTCCGCCCATGGAGAAAGCATCGATTCTCAGCATGTGTTTCAGATAGATTACTTACTATAAACAGTTTTGATGAATTAAATTCGAGTAACGTCAAAGATCTAGAGTTGTGACCGAGCGGTCAAAAGCTGTCAAAAAACTAGCGTTTCATTCGGCCGCAGATGTCGAGAGGTTGGTTGGAGTTTTTCCAATGCGATTCATCGAACTGTGGTTTTCCTATTCCCTATTCACGTCGATGCGGTTATCTTTTACATTAATTACCGTCATCATTCCTACATCTAAGATTAATCGTTGTGTTGGGGGTCCAGGGTTCAATCCACGGTTCCGGCACAAATTTATCTGATTACCAAACCCTTCCTTCACCTCTGACAAGACGTGTATTAATCACAACTTGTGAATGTGGGGAATGACAGGTCTCCACCGTGGTTCGGATCCCACGTTAAACTGTAGGTCCTCCATTTCATCTCACAGTCACCCTACCATTACACATTAGCGTAAGTGTGTATAACACGAACGGGTAGTAAGACGCGGTACTACTACTACTACTACTACTACTACTACTAATAATAATAATAATAATTGAAGCCCGGATCAGTGGTCGCACAATATAAGGATTCAATATCGTAATAGGCTGGAATGCTGGTGGTGGGGAGATCAGGGCTCGAATCCAGGTATGGTATGGTGAAGGTTCACTGAATCGTTTCTCGGTTTACTATCACGCAAGTGCAGGTAGATATCCTCTAAATTCTAACGTCCCCCAATCCCCTCTACTAAACTCATTTAATGAAAATATACAGATATCCCGAACAGGTAGTGAGGCAGGGTGCACAAAATAAAAACTTGTGTTGAACGTATGAATAATAATGATCAACATCATAGAAACGTTGCATGCTGTTCCGAATCCACATTGACTAGGAGGTTATATTATTTGTATGTGTAGAGATAGATATTAAAAAAATACACTAAAACCTCAAATATAATGTGCCCAACTATGACCCGAAACGACACCAGCAATTAAGTTGATTTTTTTAACGACGATCGAAACACGTACATACACAATGTTTTGTAATGAACGCCTGTCAAAATGGATTTTTGTTTTTGCAGCCTACCTCTAAAAACAGGTTGATCGTATGTGACTTGTTTGCATTACCTCAGGGTTAGATGGAGTATGAGTAACACAGTAACGGAACACGCTCTTATTGGCCGGCGACGAGGCCGCGCCTTCCTCGGCAATGAGTTAACTAAGGAAGAGGGAACAGGAGAACATAACTCGCGGAGGTGGAAAGTTTTATTGCAATCCCTCGTTTACGCAAGCAGAAAGGAGACCGGTACATGTCCATATTCTTCTCGAAAATAAGACTTTTTTTTTCTGTCGTGTTCCTTGATTTGGACACATCGCGGGAATTGAGTTGAAATCACTTTACATCCTCCGATGATTCATTCATAGACATATTTGCTATGATTTAGTGTTGGTTGTCATACGCGGATTCACCGTATGAGTTGACCTGAAGTCGAGGTTGTTTCAGGACTACGGCTGGATCACCCGCACCAGTGTGCAGGAGTACAAAGGCTTCAGTCTGGTATTGTGTGGTTTATCAATAAAGAGGAGGTCGGCACTAGAATCAACCGATAATACTTATATATGTTTTCCTCAATTGTTTCCCATTCTCCCCCCACTGAAATGCAGAGGCAATTACTCTAAATTCTACCTTCCTCATCCTTACTTTGAGAGTTTAGATACGCGACCATCCCGGACGGGTAGCGATACGCAATGCACACAACCAATCCTCAAGTCATCGGTCTACAAAAGACAAGACGAACATTTTATTAAGAGTAAGCTAAGGTCACTTCTGAAATGTGAAACAAAGTCTGAAGGTTCTTGTTGTTGCCACATTACTCTACTTTTAATCTTTAAATTTGCGTCTTCGTCTCCCTAATCGTTCGGGTTATAATATAAAATAATTATGCATACGTGTTAAGGATAAGAGATATTGAATTTTGAATAGATGTACCCGAATTCGCACGGAGAGAGAGAGTGTAAAACCCTTTGGGGTAGAATTACACTCAGAACACCTGACCGGGATTCGAGCCCCAATCTCCCAGAAATCGGCAGTGCAGTCTATTGCACTAGTGACGCCTTAGACTATTCGGCCATCAAATCGGGTCATACATTATGTCAATCACTCACAATCCAATGTTTAAATAATGCTTAGTTGCCGATTTAAAAATGATTATATGTTAAAATATGTCATATTCAGTGGGATATTTCAAAACTATTAATAATAGGCTACTTAGAATGTTTCTTCTTCCTCCTAAATGTTTCGAAGATTTTTGTGGTTATCGAAGCGAAGAAGATTTGACCTTTTGACATTTGGAAGCTCCGAACACTCCTAAATTGTATACGATCCAATCTAATCCAAACCTTTATTTTGTCTCCCATGAACTAGCGCAGGCCCTACTAACATTAAGATTATAATTCCACCGGTCAAATCGTTTTCAATTAAACAAAATGGCTACTAGATGGAATCGTCTAAACGCCGACACACGGTTTAATTCATCTCAATTTGAACCCTCTTGTAATGGTTACAATTATAGGTATGATAAAAACGAGTCAAACCAATTTTCTCGCTTGTCAAAGCTCACAGGGTTTTAGTAACTCCTTTTTTATGACCTCAGGCTGACTTAATAGAGTTCATATATTCAACAAATTAGGTAAATTATATAATGATGGCAGTTTCGTTATTGAACATTAATAAACTTTGATCCTAATAATAAATATAATAAAATTTGTTTGGTCGAACTTGAAAAATTGCCGTCGAAAGAAATTGCCCTTTTCTGAAAATGCTGCTTGCCCAATTAAAATTTTGAAATTTTTGGGCACAGGAGTTAGGCTCGCAATAGATTGGATTTCCAAGATTCAAATCTCGGCCATGCTCACTGGGATTTCTCACGTGCAACTTCTTATCACTGTGATTTTCCCATACTCTCTTCACGCTAATGAGGCTCCATTTTCCCTAACTAGTTTTCTAACAGATTAAGACAATAATATATATATATATATATATATATTTAGCACCGCATCTTACTACCCGTTCGGGTTATACGCTTTAAGTACTAATTACTCTAATGGATTAGGAATTGGGAAGGTTGAATTAGAGGAAGTGAACCCGCATTTGCGTGGAGGAAGAGTGGAAAACCATTTAGGAAAAACCACCCTCAGGTCACCCGACCGAGATTCGAACCTCGATCTCCCCATCCTCAGCAGTCGAGCTCAACACGACAAGCGCGTTAGCCAACTACGCCACCGAAGTGGGTGACAATAAAATATTATTATTATTATTATTATTATTATTAGCACCGCGTCTTACTACCCGTTCGGGCTATACGCACTTACGCTAATGTGTAATGGTAGGGTGATTGTGAGATGAAATGGAGGACCTACAATTTAACGTGGAATCCGAACCACGGTGGAGGCCTGGCATTCCCAACATTCACAAGATGTCTTGTCAGAGGTGAAGGAAGGATTTGGTAAACAGATAAATCTTTGCCGCGACCGAGGATTGAACCCCGGCCGCCAGCATAGAAGTCTGACACCTTACCCCTAGACCGCCAGGTCACCAATAAAATAATAGTCCTTGTATTTTAAAAGGTATGAATCAAAAAATAAAAATAACATTTTAACCACCGCGTCTTACAATTCGCCCGGGCTACAACCATATAATATTAATTGCGCTACTGTGTTGGAGATAAGGAAGGTTGAATTTATAAGAAGTGTACTCTTATTTGCGTGGAGGGAGAGTGAAACATAATTTAGGAATATACACACTTAGTGCATCCGACTGGGATTATAGCACTGATCTCCCCATCATCGACGCCATATTGTTGGAAATGAGAGACGACTAGAGGTGGGGGGAGGAGAGTAGGACATTTTGTATCGTCTTCCCAAATTTGTCCGTGCCGACGAGAGATGAAATGGCAAGTTTTGCCTGGAAGTCTCGTGACCTGTGATACAGACAGACTCAAGCCATGCCCTTGTAGGCCCCGCGAGCAAGGAGTGTCCAGGTTAAAGGAGGCAAGGGGGGTGACCCTACATGGTTCACGTCATCACACAGAAGGGACATTTTGCGTGACGGTTCCAAGTAATAAGGGGTCATCTATAAACCACGTGACTGTGACGAGTATGGAATGAGGTAGCTCTAATGTATATAGGTATTATGGTTAGCATAGGGAGAGGTTGAGTACAGTTTAGTGCTATGTAACACATATAATCAAACTATGCTAACCCCGATTCGGTGGCCACATGGTCTAAGGCACTACTATCGCAGTTAGCTATACTGCCGGTGACGGGGAGGTCAAGGCTCAAATCTCAGTCTAATGTACCGAGGGTGATTTTTCCAAAATGGTTTTTCATTTTCACCTCCACAGAAATGCGGGTGCACTTCCTATTAATATAATCTTTCTCATCCCTAAAACTAATTAATTCCGTGGTTACCGCCGGCAACATATTATTTGCTTCAAACAAACATTAAAAAATAAACCTCTCCATTTTATTTCTTATGATCGAGGTTTTTATTAATTTAAAAATCTAAACTCTAAAATTCCGGCTTCTAGGTGCACACGTTCGTAAACAAGGGCTACTAATATTAAAATCTCAACCCTCTGCGTGGTGTAGATATCGCGCAACGCTCGTGACAGACAGACTCGACAGTTTACTAACATAACGGGGAGAGTCGTTTTTGGTACTCCCTCGGCCCACCTTTGTGGAATAGAACAAATATTAACGGTTTTGGACATATTTAGTTAAAGCGTTCCGTTTTTATTATCAAAGATAACATAATTTTAAATGCTGCATCAGTTGAAACTTGATTTAAAATATTTTGGAATATAATAAAAAATACATCAATAGATGACAATAAATGTTTGAGGGTAGTCAGGCGTAATGGATTTATAATTTACATCTAAACCAAATTCGGTATATAATTATTATCGACTTAAGGTACCATTACTTTTTAAAGGCTATGCAATTAGAGTAATGCAAGAGAGTAGGGAAGGGTTGACATTAAACGGAACTATGTAGTTATTAGGGTACGCAAATGATTTAGCTTAGTTGGGAAAATGATTTAGTTTGGTTGGGAAAATAGTAAGATAGCCATTACAAGAAATGCATAAATTTCATTAGAGGGTTAGTTAGGAAATGGGTTTAGAAGTAAACGCTTAAAAAAGACTGAGTATATGATACCACAGATAGCACAGTTTAGGAACGATAATTTAAAGATTACTTCGAACAACATATCATTTGACAGGATTAATGAGTTTAAATATTTAGGAACAATTATTTTGCTTAGCAATGACGATATTAGATTAGAAACTAGGAAGATAATACAGTCGGATAAATTCTTGTTACTATTCGGTCAGTAAGTTGTTGACATCTCGCCTACTTTCAAGAATGTAAAACTCAGAATACACAAAACAATAATTTAACCGGTTTCTTCCCGTGGGTTTGAAACGTGGTCTCTTACCTTACATGACAAAAACAAATTTGGGGTAATCGAAAACAAGGTGCATAGAAATATATTTGGTCAACAAAGGGAAGAGGCCACTGGGGAGTGGAGGAGGTTACATAATGAACAGTTACACAGCCTGTACTCATCATAAGACATTGTTAGGATAATCAAATATCACAGGTTACGTTGTGCAGGAAATGCAGCGCGAATGGGATAACCTAGAACCGTGTTCAAGATATTGACTGGTAGACCCAATGGGAAGAGATCATTGGGAAGAGCTAGGCACAGATGGGAGGATAATTATAGAGTGGACCTGAAATAGATAGGGTGTAATGAGGTGGACTGGATATAACTACTCAAGATAGAGATAGGGTGTAATGAGGTGGACTGGATAGAACTACTCAAGATAGAGATAGGTGGCGACGGTGGCGTACTTTTGTAAATGCGATAAGTAAGTAAGATAATCGATTGGAACCACACAAGGTTTTCACATAGTTAAAACTTTCTCAGGTCAAGATTAAAATTATTAAAATTATTATTATTATTTTCCAGCGACCTATACTAACTAAGTCGTTCAAATGTTGGGAAAAAACGTGAATAATCGTGGATACGCAATATTGTAAAGATAAAAGTAGAAGTTGGAATGCATTTTTTTAATATAATTATTTAAATGGAGTAGAGATAGGACAGCATTTTGAAAATAGGATCGTTTCACTCGATTTAAATCAATTTTGATACACACATAGGATATTATTAACATAGATGAATAAAATGTATTAAAAGGTTTGAGTTTATTATCATATTAAAACTTTATTCTTTAATAGGTTTGCACCGAGCGAGCCATTTGATAGTTCCTAAATCAGTTAGTAAAGTTTGAAATCTTTTGACTATAGTGGGATTCAAGTCATGCAAATCTCCAAATCTCGTACATACTTAATTTTTCAAAATCAGAATAGACAGAAAAATATATACCTTGACACACTTGCAGATTCTAAGCTTACTCTGAAAATCTCCGGGGGAAAAAAATATTATTATTTAACTACAAGTAAATTATAAACAAATATGGACGTTATAGAAGATGGGTGTCATTTTCAAAATCAATGCTATTGCTAACTAATCAGAGATTAATTTCAAAAACGAATATTGTTAATAAAAAGATTAATATAATACTTTTTACCATAAATAGAATCGTGCAGATACCTATGTTTTTTTAAATAATTTAACTGTTTATTTTTTCAAAACAATTGTGCTTGCTATGCCTTAGAAGTAGTGTTACTCATGAAACATTTCTTACTCGGTCTCTTTTCTTTAATTTAATCTGAACAACCAGTTATTTAAAATAAATATTAAAACTAGAACGCTCAAAATACAATGTATCCTACCTAAAATTGCGATAATATTGCATTTTGAAATATGGCCGTCAAAAAGGCTTAAGGTTGGGTGGGAGGAGACGCGAGAAAAGGCCATTGTGTTTGCAGTTTTTGCTTCAAAACATTTTTTTGGTCAAATGAAATACAAATATTTCTCCAGTAGAAATATACAGTTTAATTTTCCTCATATGGTGAACTCAACAGTTATTATTATTATTATTATTATTATTATTATTATTAGCACCGCGTCTTACTACCCGTTCGGGTTATACGCACTTACGCTAATGTGTAATGGTAGGGTGATTGTGAGATGAAATGAAGGACCTTCAGTTTAACGTGGAATCCGAACCACGGTGGAGGCCTGGCATTCCCCACATTCACAAGATGTCTTGTCAGAGGTGAAGGAAGGGTTTGGTAATCAGATAAATCTTTGCCGGGACCGAGGATTGAACCCCGGCCACCAGCATAGAAGTTTGATACCTTACACCTAGACCGCCAGGTCACCCTCAACAGTTGTTAAATATCTGTCAAGGGTGTCCTGAAATTTAATGACAACTTTTTCTCTTCATCTAAAAAGCTTCTCATCTAATGCCGCTATGCTCATGACAGGTATTCAAGAACTATTGGTATCAACATGCGAAGGAAATTAAACTCTATGTTTGTACAAAAGCAATATTTGATTTATTTTGGTCAAAAAAAGGTTTTTGCACAAATACTGCAAAAAAATTACCACTCCTCACATCCCCTGCTCTCCCACCTTAAGGAACCAATGTTACGTCAACAAACATTATTATTTATGAGTGGGTATTATTTTATAAATAGCAGCTTATGAGAAGCTATACGAGTAAAGTGTACATTATAAGTTACAGTCCAATTTTCATAGTAAGGGCTTTATTTGGCAAAAAGAAAGTTACTAGATCTACTTTGACGTACTCATACGTCAAGTCATGTGATCTGCAGCTGTCACTTTTGATGGATAGCTTAGATTCCTTTAAAATAATACTACTAATATAGTATGTGTTATCAATGTTGACAGCAAAAATAGTTTGCATGCTCTAAAAGACTCTTCCTGTGAAGATTGTACTGTACTAGGTGAAAGCCTCCCCGGGGAACCTATCTTGTTACCTGCTGGCCGACCCTGCTCCATGGCCGGAGACCGTATCCCAACTGGCATGGTCCGAGGTGTCTGGAAGACTGAGAGAAGAACCCTAAATACAAGAAACCTTCCGTCTCCTTCGCTCTCCTCCTTTAGACTGACAACGTTCCCGTAAAAAGAGAGCTCGAAGCGACGCTGGAGGGACGACCTTCCTGACCTTGACAAGACGAGGACTGGATCACGCGCCTCTCCCCCCACCCTCAAACTAGTACACCCCTCTCCAAGAGGGGGCGGTACCCTAGCAGTTAGGAGTGCGCGACGCCGCGCCAGGACTTCTGAACCTCCAAACAAAACATTGACAGAAATGTTTTTCTTGTATTAAGGTTCAACACAAGAGTTATTAAGACTGAAATGAAGAGCACCAACATTAGCGTGGAAGGAGGAAGAAAAATCCCACCCGGATCAGTGGTCGCATGTCCTTAAGCGTCACTGTCATGTTGGACTAGATTGTTGGTGACGAGGATATCGGGGTTCAAAACCTGGCCGGGTATACTGAGGGTGGTTTATACTTGATGGTATTCCTCTCTCCCATACAAAAATGAGGGTAAATTTCCCCTAAAATCAACCTTCCTAATCATTAGCACATTATATTAATTAGTAAACAGACGTTTTACCCAAAGGTTGCTAAGAAATAGTTGGACTCTGGCGAATAAATCAAATAAAGATACGAAACTAAAGTTCTACAAAGTACCTAATGACAACTTATGTACTAGGTACTATATGGAAGTGACAAAGTAATAATAATAATAATAATAGTTAGTAAACAGGCGTTTTACCCAAAGGTTGCTAAGAATTAGTTGGACTCTGGCGAATAAATCAAATAAAGATAAGAAACTAAAGTTCTACAAAGTACCTAATGACAACTTATGTACTAGGTACTATATGGAAGTGACAAAGAGAAAAAGTCGGATACAGGCATCTGAGATGAAGATCTTGAGACAAGTAAAAGCTTGTGCGAGGTTGAATGAAATCAAAAATGAAAATGTAAGAGAAGAACTTAGTTTCTACAATATTATTATTATTATTATTATTATTATTATTAGCACCGCGTCTTACTACCCGTTCGGGTTATACGCACTTACGCTAATGTGTAATGGTAGGGTGATTGTGATATGAAATGAAGGACCTACAGTTTAACGTGGAATCCGAACCACGGTGGAGGCCTGGCATTCCCCACATTCACAAGATTTCTACAATATTGATTATTGAGTGAGAGAACATCAAGAAAATTGGATCAACCATATATAACGAGTTTTAGAGAACAAGTTGAGATTAAGACGGTCCATAAGTGGTAGACCCAGGAAGAGATGGCTGGAAAATGGTTGACGAGAGAACAGGCAAATAACCTAACGCATGGAGTGAAGAAGAAGACTTTTTAAACGCAGCACAGGTACATGAGATACAAAATAGCCTAACTAGGAAAGCAACACCAAACTCCTGCAGGTATTTAAGGTGGGAGTGTATAACGCTAGTTAAGGCAGTGTCTTTGCAGTTTTTATAGCAAAGAATTTTTATGGCAAAAACAAATAAAATATTACCCCAGTAGAAACATATAGTTTAATTTTCCTCACATGGTGATATCAACAGTTCTTGAATATCTGTCATGAGTAGGGCTAAGATTTTTATGCCCTAAAAATTGCTAGGAAACAGTTTGTACAAAAATTCATTTATGACAAAAAAATTATAAATATGCTATTTAAAAAATTCCCTTTGAAACAAAAAATGTATCAATAAAATTTACATTGATTTATTTATTTCCTTGCAAAATTATTTAACCAAAATATGCAAAATAATTATTCAAAAATAACACAAAAAAAGCTTTAAAATTAATGAAAAACCTGAAAAATGTCATACCACATAAAAACATGGAACTATATTAAAATATGTCCCTAACAAAGCTACTCAAATCAGCTTAAATTCTAACAAAACATAAACGAGTATGTATGCACTTGAACAACATTCTAGGTTTTAAAAAAAAAATGCAAAATCATAAAAATCCTAGTCCTAGTCACGAGTATAGCGGCATTAGATGACAAACTTTTTAAACGAAGAGAAAAATTGTCACTAAATTCAGGACATTCAACAACTTATTGTTGTTATCCCCATCTGAAGAAAACTAAACTATGTTTCTACTGGAGAAATATTTGATTTATTTTGACCAGCAAAATGTTTTGATATAAAAACTGCAAAAACATTTCCCTCAGCTTGCGTTCCTTACATTACATCCCCATCTTAATTCTGTTGTCACCGTTTAAGATCGAAACAGGGCCTCCAAGGTGTATTGTACACATATATGGGGTCCACTGAATCCACAACAGTGGTCAAGTGGTCCGATACAAAAAACAAATGGCATTTTGTTGCCCTCCACGGAGAGTTTGGGGTTCGAATCACCGCCAGTAGCACTAAGAGGGGTTTGTAGCACTAAGAGGGGTTTCCCACTGGCGAGTTCCCGTAAAAAATGTTTCACCACGTCTTAATACCCGTTTGGGCGTGCCTTAATTACGCTATTTAAATAGGGATCGGGAAGGTAGAATTTTAGACGAAGTGTGCCCGCATATACGTGGAGGGATAGTAGAAAACTGTTTAGGTAAAGAAAATCACCCTCAGTACTCCAGCCGGAATTCGAACCCCGATCTCCCCGTCAAACGTATTCCAGTCTATTCCGAAAGTAACGCCTTAGACTATTCGAACACCAAAGCTGGTTAGGAAGGTTTCTATGGATATTTTGAATCATAATAAACTAATTCTAAATACATCAAACAAAAAGAGAAGGGGAGAACCAACCTAGCGCTTGCAATGTTACTCTATAACGACATAATTCCCCAGAGGAGAGGGGTGATTAAAACCCACACGACGATCGCCCACGCGTGTAGGGGTTAATTGGTCGATGGAGTGAGTGTAAAAAGAAAAAAGAGGGAGAAGAACTGAATGTGACCACTTAAGGCGAGGTGCCCCCTCCACGACCCAGAACTAGGCAAGAGCGCAGTTTACCAGCATCTCGCTTACAAGCTACCGTGTTGCAATTACAGCAAGGTCAATTCTAATGTCGAACAACAACAAAAATAAATCAGGTGAAAATAAAAAATAAAATAAAAATCCTGGTTGTGACATTTTTTAACGAGTGGTCCAACTATAGTCAAATTTTCATATACATATTCTTTTCTCTTTCATCATTGTAAAAATGTTACTATATTATTAGTGTAATTTTATGGTATTGATAATAACTATCAAAAGTATTAAATGTATATAACATGACTCGACGTAAGAATAAGTTAAATAGATAAATTCACTTTTCTAGCTGTCAGATAAAAATACCTTACTATGATAATATGAGTGTACTTCATAAATACTAAACTGAAAGTCAATGACTTCAAATTTTTAGAGTTTTTTTTTTCGTTGTTCTAGTTTCAGTTAATTGGAAAAAAATAACGTGGGCTTACGGAGATATTAAGTTCGAGGCTGAAGGTGGAATGGGCAAGGTTTGCTACAGGTAAACGTAGTATTTGTATTTATTTCCCGGAAGCTATCAAACATAACACAATTTTCTTACATTAAAATACAAAACAAGTGGAGTGGATGGTAAACTCGTGTTGCTGTCAGTTTTTTCACACTTTTTGATTTTTTGGCCAAAATAATTCAAACATTGCTTCAGTAAATACATTTATTTTAATTATCTACAAATAGTATCCTCAACAATTTTCTTTTAATATTTGTCATAGGCATTCTGGAATTTGAACAGGAATTTTTCTCTTTATTTGCTCTTCAAATTCCAAGATAAGAACGAAAGATATTTGAGAGCTCTTTCTTGTAACCATTGCACAGGCAAACAAACTCGGATGTAACCTAAGTTGGCATTAAACAAATCAATAAAAAGTTATATATATTAAATTAATGATAATACATTAATATTATAATAATTTAAAGTAGTATTAGCACCGCGTCTTACTAACCGTTTGGGTTATACGCACTTACGCTAATGTGTAATGGTAGGGTGATTGTGAGATGAAATGAAGGACCTACAGTTTAACGTGGAATCCGAACCACGGTGGAGGCCTGGCATTCCCCACATTCACAAGATGTCTTGTCAGAGGTGAAGGAAGGGTTTGGTAATCAGATAAATCTGTGCCGGGACCGAGGATTGAACCCCGGC
>CABFOV010004753.1:21677-49285 GCA_902141375.1 Timema poppense | reverse complement strand
CCGCTCATTGTGACCTTGGACTCTCCACCCAAGACAAGGGCACGCTCAATGCTATGGTCTTTGCTGGTAATGTTACCGTGCCCAATAGGGCATGTTGTTGTTGAGGGAGGGGCCTCACGCTAAAGGAATAGAGAGGGAGACGGTATGGCTTTAGATTAAATTTACATGCATTTGTATGGAAGGAGAGTGGAAAACCATTTTAAAAACTAGCTCTATTACACCCGACCAGCATTCGAACCGTAAACCAGCAATCTAGTCCAAGGGGAGAGTGACGCGCTAGATCATGTGATTAAGGATTCTGTTGACTAATTATTCATAAATTAAAAGTTTACTTTAAAATATTATAATCAATGGGCAGGATGGATATAAACAACTGATTCAATATTAACGTCTTACAGAGAAAAAAATTGCTCTTAGAATTATGTGTAACTGTGATTGCGTGATATTCTTACTCGAGGAGACATTTATCTAAGTGTAGTAATACATTTCCCGAGGAGATGTTTTATTGATTGAAAGAGATAAATTAATTTGAGTTATTACTATAATTAGGTATATCTTACGATAGGTTTATTCTTTTTGACAGTGAACTCTGTACGCCAACGCACCCTGCCCTCTCCCTCCATATTGAGCTCCGTGCATTAAAATATTCTGTCCAGTCCTACCTTTCTACGTTGGTGATCGAGGCAAAAGGCAGATCTGGTAAAGATCATACTGATTTGCACATTTAAATAAAATAATTACGATAATAGGGGCTCCCCTCTAAAAATGATTTTATGTTTGAGTAACCGTGTCATTAATACATTATTAATAAACAAATTTGAGTTAATTAGTACCGTAATATATAAAATATATATCATCGTCTTATCACTTCGCATAGTTTATCAAAGGTTGGTGATGTTGCACACGAGAGAAACAATGAAAGGGAGAGAATCTCACCGAGGTGTTGTGTTGACCTCTAGAATATTCCAAAACACTGATTGCAGAGAACAAAGCCCACGGGGTGGGGGAAGTTGCAGGTGGGTAGAAAATGGTAGNGTTGCAAGTGGGTAGAAAAGGGTAGAGGGTGACCAGTTTTAAGAACTCTGCAGTCATGCAGAAAGAAATAGGGGAAAATAGGAGAGGAAGTAACAATCTAACGGTGCCTATCAGCCAGTAGTGTTTCTATGTTGTTTTAGCAAATAACGAGATATTCAATAGTATATTTTAAACATACTGGTAACCTGCTGACCGGATACTACGGGAGGAAAAGAAAGCGGAAGTACAGGAACAGTTACAGGAATGCAACGAGGAAGTGAAAGTGTGCGGAGTGAAATTTGTAGTTAAATTTAGCCTGGCGAAGTGGGACATGATAGTAATAACCAATAAGAGGATGAGGCCTAGTGAAGCTAACATTAAAATGAAGTAGGTCTTAGAAAAGTACATAATGTAAAATATCTTGGAAGCGTAACCGAGGGGAAGGGTGGGAGTAGAGAGGATCTAATGAGAAGAGGATGATAGGGAGAGGTGTTCTATAAGCGTGTAAGAGAAATGCTATGGGGAAGATAAGTCCCTTGGAAGTGTAAGGAGGTGTTGTACTTTGTGCCCAGGGTCACATATCAACAGAAACATGGACAGTGAATGTAAGAGAGATAGGAAAGTTGAGTTCATGATAATGAAGTTTGTGAATAGCATGTTAGCTGTCACGAGGAGAATCAAGATTATGAATGAAGTTATCTGGGAAAGAGTAGGAGTACAGGGAGTACATGAGATAGTGGAGAAAGGAAAATTGAGATGGTATAGGTGTGTCAAGTGATGATAATGAGAAGGAAGAGGGCAAGGCCTAATAAAGCTATAAGGTTGGATGGAGGAGAGCTGAGATAAGTACATACTGCAATATATTTTAAAAACATGACTGAGCCGAAAGGTGGAAGTAGAGATAATCTAATGAGAAGAAGACACCAGGGAGAGCTGTTTTACAGGTGTGTAAGACACATACTATGGAAAGATAAGTCCCCTTGAAGTGTAAGAAAGTGTTGTACAGGGCGTACTTTGTACCCATTGTCACACATGCAGTAGAAACATGGACATTGAATTAAAGAGAGACCATGAAAGTGGAGGCTGTGGGAGTGAAGTTATCTGGGAAAGAGTAGGAGTACAGGGAGTACATGAGATAGTAGAGGAAGGAAAATTGAAATGGTATAGGAATATAATGACGATGGAGAAGGCGAGGACACGAATGATGGTTATGGAAATGAAGTATGTAGAAATAAGACCACAAGGGATACCAAAAACTAGATTAAAGGACCTAATAACAGAAAGTGTGCAATTGAAAGGAGAATAATACAAGCAATTAAAGGCGGAAGCATGGTGGAAGGATCGAGGAAGATGGAGGTATTTTGCTAAACTGATCTTGCCACAGAATCTTAACGATGATGATGATGATGATGATGATGGAATATATATAATAGAAATCACAGTGCCTGTTGTTTTCAATTTTCTCCTGTATTTTAACCAGGGAGTCGAGCCGAAATATTGTCCATTTCTAGTTCTTGTTCTGGTTCTTCAAGTACGAGCATTCCTTGATATTATTTTTTGGAGGGGGGAGGTGGTTCTATTGCCTTATTGGGGTAGGGGGCGGGTGTTAAAAATATTGCTTCTAGTACAGCATTAATTTCCGGTTGTCCACAAGTCTTATACATACAATACTGAATTCATAGTAGGGTGATAGTAAGAATAATACATTCTTGCTTTCAGTTGAAATGAATGTAAATAACTTTATTAAGAAATGTAATAGTTCTCTCTCACGCAACCAATCCAAGTATTTTAAATCGCTTTCATTTGTACTAATAAATGTCTTATTCACTTTTCCCAGATTAATATATCCAAGTATATTCCTGTGACTATGCCAAAGTGCAACAGTATTTACTCTCTGTTACGTCACAGAGATTCTTAGGTACGTTCTCAACCATTTCAAATCACTGGACGATCTCTCAGATTCGTATGAGGTACTTGGCAACACAAGAATCAGTCTCAGTAAAATTTAAATGCTCCGTAAATATCATGCTGGAAAATACAATAACATAGTCACTAGGCCTAGGTACACATACACATTTTTAAGTTAGAGCCTGTATTTTTTATAGACTGTTATTAATATATAAGTATAGAAGATACAATATAGTTAATTGTTTCCAATCTTCATAAATAACCCTTGTCTGGATAGCTCCAAAAGATTAAAATAACTTCAAAGATGTTAATCGATAAAACTGTCAGAGATAGAAACAAAAACTATCACATTCAGATTATTAAAATAGGATATTTGAAAAAAGCTTACCTTATTTCTGAACTGAGTTCCATGAATGCCATTAGAATATCAGATAAATTTCTCTGGATAAATAGTATTTCAGTCTAGAAATTTTCAGTTCGGGGATCAGAGATTTTGTATCGATTTCAGGAAACTTTCTCGATTACTTTAATTCACCCAATCCACCAAGTACCGTTTCCATTAACTACGCTCCCTCAAGCCCTTCCTGACTAATCGAGTCTTCCGATCAGAAAGAGCTGAGTCAACAATAGTGAAATACTCCTTAATTGAGAATGATTTAGAGAAGAACGCTCTTTAGCTCTCTCTTGGACCTGAAAGTCGCTTAGGATTGATTTCCTTTATTAGAGGAGAAATTGGGAGCAAGGCCATATCATACTATTTCCTGAAGTTTCTTCGAACAAGGAAAGAAAACATTCTTAAGTCCAACACTCAGATACTGCTGAGTGCACTAAATCTACAACAGCAATGAGCCCAGTTATGAATGGTCTCAGTCCTTGAATGCTTCTGTTCAAAATAACCAGCTTTATGACCACATCCTTAATCATAATCAATCCAAAGGGTGTTGTTCATGCTTAAAACCATTTTAAAAGTGTAATAAATTTATTGTTCTTTTCTCCATATTTTATTTCTTCCAAAACAATAAGAATGTATCAATATTTATATATTATTTCTTTGATTTAAATTAACCTATAGATCATTTTGTTAAAGCGGTTGAAATATATATCGTGGATCCCAGTGGCATTGGCTGGGAAAGAAGCACATACAGCTCATGTTGTCATCGTAAACTGTTTCTTACAACGAGAACCACAATGTACAAAACTGGCAAGAGGTTGTATTTCTCTTAAAATAGCTTATACTCCTTTTTCTGGGCCACACATGTTTCCAGCACTATCATAGGTTTTGACAATTAAATTTTCCACAAGACGCTGAAGCATCATGATATCAAAAATGACCGACGCAATATACTTTCCAGTTGTTGTTTTTTCCAGTGCCGAGGTTAAAAAAGCTTGTGTGTGAACACAAGTCTATGTTCACCCATCTGAAACCAGTACTTGACAGCTTCTCACCAGTCACATCACTGGTTTCATCACAAATTAAAGGAAATATAGGAGTATTTTGACATCAGATTAACACAAATCGTTCTTATAATTTGTTCACCATTATTTCAAGAAATTCATTTGTTTTTTACCATCCATAAAGTTATCTTTGCTTCATTTCAAATATGCTGATAGCTCAGGGATGTCTTCATCACGTAGAATAATGCGGGTGAAAAGTGTTGCGGCCTCATCTGTTGACGAATTCGTAATGGCACGTCTTCCAATTCTGGCAATACTTCTTGCAGGGGTATCAAATGAACGGGGCCGGTGAGACGGGGAGGAATGTACAGACCAACTAAACGACCGTCGATAATACCAGCCCACACTCTGATGCTGAACTTCTGTTGGAATCTAATGGAGCGAGTAGCGTGATGGTTTTCTTCGTCCCGAACATGGCTGTTTCTGGAATTGAAAAGGTCTTCCCTGGCTTCAACGGTAAACAGAACAAGCTGTGGAAATTCAACTTGCAACAGGTAACGATGCACAAACCGGCCAGAAAATTAAACTCGTCACGAAAAATCTGTTGGATTCATTGGTTGAACGCTCCACAGATGGTAGAGATGGAACTGTTGTTTGTACAGGACCTGCCAGACGCTCGGATGATTGACAACAATGTCACGTCCAATGGTTCGGATGCTAATGGATGGGCTATGTTTAAAACTATGAAGCACTTCTTTTCCAAATCCTGCAGTACGGTGGTTCCTCCAAGACCCGCAGTCCACCCTGTTAACTCTGAACGTTCCTGTTTCCGGCAATCGTTGAGAAACTCTGGCTAACACTGTATTAGATTGAGTTGAAAGATTTTAAAAACTGTCTACATAAAGCCGGCGATCAGCCCTACCGTTATAACGAGCCTCGCCGTACATTAACTCCATATCAACGTAATCGATAAAAGAATACCCGTCCATGATCTACGGCAACTGAACGTTAAGAGAGATTGGGGTGTTTTAACAAAACATTTGACGTTTACAGTGATCGTTACATTGGTCGAGTCACCTCACGTGATCATGACGTGGCAAATGCAACGAGTTATAATTTTATTTCGTTAAAACGCGCAAACGGTGGGTTCCCGGACACGAGTTCCTTATTAAAAGTTGGTCTACTTTGGACCCCCTACGTATCCTATAAGCTTGTAGCATGTATTTACTTACACTCTGTAAATATAATGTATATTCGATTTGTTAGAGTGAACATTTGTAGCATAATTATTTTATAATTCAGTAGCACATATTATTGTCATATGTAGCTTAACGCTATGTGAAATAAGTAACAATAAATAAAAAATGTAGCAAACAATTTTTTATTATTATTATTATATTCATAATAAAGCATACTAAACTATGTGTGATCTTAGCTTCTGAACGGTTCTATTCCTACAATTCCTACAATTTCAATTCCTCTGATTCTATTCGTCCCTATACGATATATAATATAATTTTTTTCATGATGTATATAGTTATAGGGATTCCAGTATAATATATATAAATGCATGTTAATGAACATAAATCATCAACCATCATCCAAAAGTAGCCTATACTTATTATTATTATTATTAGGTGTTCTGTCTCACGACATTTCCATTCCTTTTTTCAGTGAATTTAGAACGCCAATGCACCCTGTACGCTGCCTTCTCCTTCAGCTCTCAGAATTTTCTTCTTTCCTTCAAGTTATCTCATAATTGAACCCCCCTTATTTCTCAACTCCTCTTTCCTTCAACCTTTCCTTCTATGACGTCGTTCAGAAGACACTTTTTCCTTAGGATGTGTCCGATCCAGTTTGATTTGCGCCGAAGAATCACATCAAAATGGTTCTCTTCTCAACAATTCTTCTTAGAACTCCTTCATTTGTCCACCTGTCTGTCCACCTGATCTTCTAAAGTCTTATCCAGCTCCACATTTCAAAGCTCTCAAAGTGTCTTCTCCATACAGTGTTATGCTCCAAATGTATCATTTCATCAGTTTCTTCCTCAGTTCCAAACTCAACTTGCTTGGCCAGCAGTAACCTTCTCTTGTTGAAATCTTCCTTTCCATGGTGATCCTTGACCTAATTTACTTAGTTCATTAGGTATCCTTTGTCAGCAGACTTTCCTGGTACTTCAACTGCTCTATGTTCTTCAACTCCTAGTATCCAATTTTAATTTTCAACTATTCTTCATTTTTTATGCTATGCTATTATGCTATGTGTGCTATGTATGCTACAAAGTTTTAAAACATATTATATTTAAAGAAATGGTTTACATAGCATATAATTAATGAGAAGAGGTCAATATTGACCACTGATGGGCTTTCTAGATATACGCGTGTGCTTTGGCCTCCTAATATTAACAAGTTTTAACTTTGAAGAGTAAAATAAACAGAAAATCAAGATTTTTAACATTTTAAAATGTTGTGTACATTTATATAAATATCGTTGAGATTATGATCATAAAAGAAATCACGATTATTAAACTCACAACTCAAATTATCTATTCAGCCTAAAAAGATGATTGCTCGAAAGATAGGACTATTGTGGTATAAAATGAGGGAATCAAGGAAATATGCAGATAACATTTCCAAGACCTGCTGAAGGCTAACGTAAATACAGAAGTATAAGGGGGAGATGAAACAACATCAGTCAGTAAAATGAAAGGGACCTAACCCGGAAGGCGTTGGACGAGGCACCGAAGTCGGGAGAGTATGAAGTGAGAGTTGAGATGGTGAGAGCAGCAGAAGATAAGTGAGTGAAGTGTCTGTATCGAGTGATTAGATTAATATGTTGGGAGGAAAGGAGCCCATAAGAACTGACAGAAGGGTGTGAGATTACCTATCTTCAAGAAGAAACAGGGAGAAGTGTGGAAATAACAGGGAAATCACCTTGGTCAGCTATTGCTACAAAAGTTTTACAATATACTAGAGAAAAGAATTGAAGCAAAAATGTATGGAGGATTTATGGAGGACAAGTATGGCTTCAGAACAAGAAGGTCCAAAGTAGATATCATATTTGACAGAGTATACGGAAGAGTATGAGAGTCACTAAAGAAGAAAGCAGGGAGGAATGAGAAGGAAATGAAATTGAGGAATATGAACAAAGGAGGTGTGAGGTCTGTGAAAGTGTGAGGGGATAGTGGTTTGAGTTGAGGAATGGCCTGAAGCAAGGAGGTTTGCTCTCACCACTACTATTAATTATACTGATGGGCGAAATAATTGTAGCATTGGACTTATAAGGGAGACGTTAAAACAAAACTATAGAAGAAACTTACCGCATTCACCTGTCGACGGGGCCTGCGTGGAACAACGGCTCAAGTCCTCCGGACGAACTTTCACTGTCCCAGGCTAACAAAACACTAAAAGCGCGTGAGGTCTGGCAATCTAAGCGACGCCTAGGCTTGGCTGGGCACGCGCAGTGACGAGTCTCCGTTACGAGAATCTTCCCGATGCTGCCATATTGTTCCATTTTAGTCCAGAATATATCCTAACCCTTCTCCTTTCGTCCTATACTGAGTTGTGTATATATTCTGGTCTCTGTATCGATATCGTCACAATTGGGCCTGTGTCTTTGCAGGATTGACATAAGCTCCGGCTTTCTCCGTCTAAAAAAATGTAAGACCAAAATTCTGTTTCGGCTTATGGAACTTTTATATCTTAATTATTTTTCTAAATTCTCTTTTTGGCCACACTTTTAAAATTAATATAATTACGTGGTATGGTTAGGAGCATTTCCTTACTCTGTTGTATTACTAGGTCTTTGCGCCTTATTAAAAATGTCATTTATATTACGATAGGTTTGATAAGTTTTTTTGTCATAATGTATTTAGGAATTTTTAATAGCTTTCACGAATACCTTTTTTTGGGTCTTGACGTGAATTTATTATGGTTTTTTGTCTGAGAATAAATTTGTATCTGAAACAACTATTTGGCGCCATTTCTCATGGCTAACAATTAGATATTTAAATTTTGTTTGTAATATGTTAAATCTTAAAGGAGTATCTTTCATTGGCTAAGTTGAGATGGTTTATTGTCATTTACAAAGCTCCTTTTATTGTTAGCAAACCTTTTATAGTAAATGTAGGATTTAAATATTTGATACAAAAAAAATATAAAATATTTAATATTTATATATTTAGCGTTACTAGAAGGGCGCCTCTTCAAGATAGAGATATTGTTTACCTTATTGAGTTACCTATTTTTATAGCACCATATGACTATATTTATAGAGTCTTTAATTTTGTCTCGCGTACGCTATACGCATGTATAGAATACTATGTTAAACATTAAATGGAATATTTCATTAGTTTCCTTTTACCAATTTATATTGTATACTATGGTTTAAAATGTTACGCAACTATTGAGCGTTATTAATAAATGTCAATCTTCCTTAATCTGTTTTGGTATCTTTCTAATATATGCCCCATCTTTCCCGAGGACTGTTCGCCAAACATTTTAGTTTTATACGAACTGTAGGAAGGCTGCAGTCTCGTGCTGTCTGGTTGCATTTACAACCTAGAATTCCTCGGCACTCGCTCTGGGTTAAACTCCCCCATATTTTTTTGTTTTAAGTTTTGCTATGTATTTTGTGGCATCTGCCCCTTTTGGATGCTACATAATGAAGGAAGTAGAAGAAAGAATTAGGGAGGGAATTATGAAAGCAATGATGTTGTCGGATCACATGATGGTGTGAAGCAATGAGAAGAAAGAATTTCAAGAGCAGTCGTATGTGTGGAATGAAGTGGTGTAGTGGAATGGTATTAGGTGTAATGTAAGGAAGAGTGAGATGCTGATTACGACAATAAAGAGTGACAGGTGCACGACTGGTGTGACAATAGGAATCGAGCAGTCGAATATAGTGGAGAGATTCAAATACCTGGGGAGTGCGATAGAGGAAAGTGGAATAAACAAAATAGAAATCGGGAAGAGAGGGATATAAGAAGAATCTTTTTTTACAGAAGTGTGAGAAGTTTGATTGTGAGCAGGGATGTGGCGAGTAAGTGTAAAGGAGTGATCTACAGGTGTTAATATGTACCAATATTGACATACGCAGCGGAAACATGGGCAATGAAGGAGCAGGAAATAAGCAGAATTCAAGCCTGTGATGAAATTAAATTACTGAGAAGTTCTATAATAGTGACAAGAATGGATAGGATGAGAGATGAAAGGGAGAGAGGAATGGTTGAGGAGTCAGTGCAGGACAGGATAAAGAAGGTATGACTAAGGTGGTACAGTCATTGTAAGGAGATTGGAGGAGAAAATGTTGGATATTAAAGTAGGAGGAGGAAGCTAAGAGGAAGACCCCTGGACAGGTGGTTGAAGGGCGTGCAGAGATGTGTGGAAGAAAAAAGAAAAGACTGGGTCATTGTGGAGAAAGAGAGGTAGTTGGTGGAAAAGAAACATTGGAGAGGCTCGTATCCCAAACAGACACGGCCAGAGGCTGGAAACTGTTCATGACTATGATGATGATGATGACTATGATGATGATGATGATGATGATGACTAGACTTTATTGTTGTCTGTCCAAAAGGTTTGTTTTATTACTGGGCTTTTTAACGTTCTTTAATAAATTGATTAAACCAAATTTATATTAAAAACATATTTTTTAATCTCTTTCTAAAATTTGGATGTAGCTTAAATTCGAATTAATATGGTAACGGTATTTTATTGTGAAATATTGAACGACACATTCTCCCAATCATTTTTCTTTCTTAATTTTTTTTTTTTTTTTGTAGGAGACGTATCCTTAAAAATAAGTTCTTCTTTTATTTTCAGTTCTTAATTAGGTTGCGGTTCTTTAAAATGAATATTTACTGGTTATATAATATCATTATAAAATTATTTAGATAGAGAGAATGAGTTAAATCAACTTACAACAAACTTAGTTATTTGTATAAAAACAATACAAAAGATATCACAATTACGGAACCAAGTAATTACACAGTTTATTTATAATTTAGTGTGTCACTTGAACAGATCTTACTAATATTATAAATGCGGATGTTTGTGTGTTTGGATGTTTGTTACTCAATCACGACAAAGCTGCTGAACGGATTAGAATGAAACTTTGTACGTTGGTAGAGAATGTCCTGGAATAACAAATAGTACTTTTCCCAACCTTAGCGTTTACATTAATTTTACAATACTAATGTTTTAAATTTTCATATATAAGATATATTATATATAATATTTCGTAGTAAAAGAAATATTATTTAAGTTATCAATTATTAGATTAATTTTTTTTTTAAGTTTGGCTAAAAATTAAAAGATTGTATCAATTATTGCTGGCGAAGCCGCGACAGGTAACAGCTAGTTATTTTATAAATTATTGTTTGCCACAACTCAAAAGAATAAAGAAGATAGTTATAATCTTTGAGAATAATTGTTCTATAATTTCAATTGAACATCTAAAAAAAATATTTCCCTTTGTGTATTTCCAAATGAAAAAAGAAAATAAATTACATTGTTTAGTACTGGTATGATTTTAATCGATTTGTCTAAGAAATGCGTTATATAATTTGTCCCTTTATTATGTTTAAATATAAAACATTATTTTAGTCTTCATATTAGGCCAATATAGCGATATTCTCACATTCAATTCGAACATTTTTAATTTTAAATGTTAGTTCTTACTTGAAGTATATAATTTGTAGACACGCCAAAATAAGTAAATTAGTTTGCAGAATTAAGTTACCGTATATATATATATATAGGTACATTAAGGTGACCTGGTGGTCTAGGGTTAGGGTGTCAGACTTCTCTGCTGGGGGTCAGGGGTTCAATCCCCGGTCCCGGTACAGATTTATCTGATTACCAAACCCTTCCTTCACCTCTGACAAGACATCTTGTGAATGTGGGGAATGCCAGGCCTCCACCGTGGTTCGGATTCCACGTTAAACTGTAGGTCCTCCATTTCATCTCACAATCACCCTACCATTACACATTAGCGTAAGTGCGTACAACCCGAACGGGTAGTAAGACGCGGTGCTAATAATAATAAACTTACATTAAGAACAAGCCCAATATGAGCCTTGGCGTGTCACTTTTCCTGTCATTATAATAAATTTCCCAATGGATAATATTTTCTACGCTACATCTATCAAATGATTTAGACAATTAACTATTCATAAAATATGTCTGCATTGCAGATAAAGAACACACAATCCAGACTTCTAACTTGTTATGTAAACTGACCAGGCGACATTTAGTTTCGATTGCTTGTACAACAATTCTTAGCACTTCCCCTTCAAATACGTCTTGCTGTCACTAAAAGCTAAACACATACATAATCCTGATCTCTTAGCCTGAATATTAAAACGAGAAACACGAGGTGAGAATCATCATTCCTCAAGATAACGATCCTATCGGTGCTCACAGCCCAGCGCTCGTCGGTACTTTCCCTTGGACAATAAATACACCCTACACTCACAAAAACTACTGAGATAACATTTCGAAATAAAATTAAGTTAATGTAAGAAGGCCATTAAATGTAACTAAAGAAAAGAATCATAGGAAGATAGAACCGATAGGAAATATATAGTTATATTCATTCCTATTGTTGTTCTGGTTCCCAAGTAATATATTCTTAGGATTCTGGGCTCCGTAAGAAAACTGTTCATTTCAGTATTGGTTATGTTTCCTGTAAGAATCCTTGCTTTTAACATTCTATATCTCAGTTTATCCAGTATCGTTGTTTATCAACATAACGCTGTAAACAACTTCTGAATAAGAGCTACTGAGATGTAGTGTTGTATAAAACATGCCTTATATTTCTGTTCCAAGGGATGATAGCCTCCTCCCAGTTATGGGGCTTCATCGCAGACACCAACGGACGAAGGAAAGTGCTCATCATCACGCTTCTGATCAACTGCTGCTGCACGATTGCTTCTAGTTTTTCTAGCGCTTTATGGGTACTCGTCCTTTTTAGGTTCCTCAATGGAGTATTGTGAGTACTTTTATTAAATATATATATTATCACATCACAATAACACTCCCAGTTTATAAGAACAATATATAAATAAATATACTTTTTAATGCAATTAATTGATATGTTAAGGGGCTGGTGGTTGTTTTTAAAACATTCTTTCAAAAGTCCTAAATAAGCTTTATTTTCATAAGCTTGTATCCAATCAATTGTTATCTACCATTACCAAAGGTCTGGTAGTAGGTCTATATGATTGTGTGTGGAGGAAATGTCTCGTAATTATGTAGTTTACTGTATTACTATTAATTAATGGCTGCCCTCAACTTGTAGCTCAAGATAACAACAAATTGTGCTGAATGTAATCCAGTCTATGGGTGCGAAGGTACAGCCTTAACAAGTCGTGGCAAATAAAAGCGTTGGTATTATTTTTACAGGCTTTAGTCATCTCAATAATTTTTAAATCCATTTAGAAAATCGAAATATCTTGGATAAAACTATTTCAACAAATTAAGTTATTCTAGTATTGTTAAAATAATCAAGTGTGCCATTATTACTCATTTTTTGTTTCAGAGTTATTATTTTTATTAATTGTTTTGTCTTACGACAGGTCCGTTCTTTTTTTCTGTGAAACTTGGAGCTCCATTGCAACTCTACCTTAACCTTAAGCTCCCAGAAATGTCTTCGTTCCTCTACATCATTTACCTCAACCTTAAGCTCCCAGAAATGTCTTCGTTCCTCCACGACATCTACCTGAACCTTAAGCTCCCAGAAATGTCTTCCTTCCTGTCATCTACCTCAACCTTAAGCTCCCATAAATGTCATCTTTCCTCCACGTCATCTACCTGAACCTTAAGCTCCCAGAAATATCTTCTTTCCTCCACATCATTTACCTCAACCTTAAGCTCCCATAAATGTCATCTTTCCTCCACGTCATCTACCTGAACCTTAAGCTCCCAGAAATGTCTTCCTTCCTGTCATCTACCTCAACCTTAAGCTCCCATAAATGTCATCTTTCCTCCACGTCATCTACCTGAACCTTAAGCTCCCAGAAATATCTTCTTTCCTCCACATCATTTACCTCAACCTTAAGCTCCCATAAATGTCATCTTTCCTCCACGTCATCTACCTGAACCTTAAGCTCCCAGAAATGTCTTCCTTCCTGTCATCTACCTCAACCTTAAGCTCCCATAAATGTCATCTTTCCTCCACGTCATCTACCTGAACCTTAAGCTCCCAGAAATATCTTCTTTCCTCCACATCATTTACCTCAACCTTAAGCTCCCATAAATGTCATCTTTCCTCCACGTCATCTACCTGAACCTTAAGCTCCCAGAAATGTCTTCCTTCCTGTCATCTACCTCAACCTTAAGCTCCCATAAATGTCATCTTTCCTCCACGACATCTACCTGAACCTTAAGCTCCCAGAAATATCTTCTTTCCTCCACGTCATCTAGTCTCTAAGCCGAAGTATCACATCCAAAATGGATCTCTTCCAACCCAATCTTCCTAGGTTTTCTTCATTTGTCTGTCTGTCTGTCTGCCTGGTGTCTTGCTCAAGTGCAGAAATTACCGGCCAGCTTTGTAGCTGTAACAATGCTCATATTTAGTCTTACCAAGACATTTTAGGATTCTAATTTCATACAAAACATTTATAAATCGAATTCTCTGAAAGTTTACTTTATATGTTTCTATCCAGCTTTCCTGTTCATTGTTCCAGATTTTTATTTAATGTACCTCACAACGCGAAAAGCTATTTTTATTCTAACTGTGCTACAGAGGGATCCCTTTGGCCTTGTGCACAATGCTATCTTCTTCACCTCCAGCCACTCTCCTCCTCAAACTGAACGTCACAAACCACATACAAACAAGTGCTGAGAAAAGTAAACAATAATAGTCATGCATCCCTATGGACACAATATACTACGGATAAATAGCCTTCTACAAGGAGTTCCTTTAAGTATGAATATGTTTAAAGTTATGCTCAGAGATACTTGCAGATCCTTAGAAAAAAAAAGTTATTGAAAGAGATAGGCCTATATTTCACAGACAAAAGAGTTGAGGCTGCTTAGAGAGATAAAAGTGATAAGTGATAAGATGTTTATAACATCCCTGGCTTTCACAGACAATCAATATCAAAGTGATCGCTAAATAATGCCATTGAATAATGAAAATATTAGTATGCTCTAAGTAACACAAGACAATTCCATAATTAGATGTATATGATACGTAGAGAGAGAATGTATGAATACGTTGGCATCGTCAAAAGGTGATTCCAGGGTTTCCAAGCACCGGTAAAACCACGAAAACACCGGGAATTGTATATTAGAAAATAGTGGCCTACATGTTTTGTTGATATTTATCATTGCTTTTATGTGATTATTTTTTGAAATGTTATATTCTGTCACCATTTTGAATAGCAATATTATAAACTTAGAAAACCATGGTTTCTTGTGTCCATTTAGTATTTGTGGTCCGTCTGCTGTTATATACGCGTACATGGGGGAGTTCCACACGGGACTTACTCGCTCCAAGGCCATTATCTGGTCGTGTTGTTTTTGTTTCTCTGGGGACCATTGCCTTGCCAGGTATGTCCGTGTTTTGTTTCTCTGGGGACCATTGCCTTGCCAGGTATGTCCGGGTGCTTTACTCTACTCTAACGTTTGTTTAAGGACTGACTGACGACATTGGAATGGGTACAGGTGGATGGTTTTGTCTTTTGCAGGGCATCCATATGTAGGATACCTATTTAACTGAGTGAACACGTGGACCAAGGCCTGGTCTGGTCTGGTCTGGTTTTTCACTAATGTGGCAATTGAAATTTGAATCCGGACATGATGTTCTGAGAGTGTTTTTATCAATTGTTTTCCAATCTCTCTCCACACAAATATTTCCTTTAAATTCGATTTTCCTTATCCATACCTGTGTGAATATATAAATATCCCGAGCATAGTGTGATTGCACTTGATAGAGTGCTCATTTTTGACCTCTCTCAACCTAACCTAACCTAACCTAACCTAACTGTTTGCAGGTCTTGCCTGGGCTATTATCCCTCAGCCTTGGCGAGTGCAGCTACCTTGGTGCACTTATAGCTCTTGGCGCGTATTCCTGGTGGTATGCTCGGTCCCGGGCCTCGTCACCGCCATCTTGCTCGGTGTTTTCCTACCTGAATCTCCAAGATTCCTTTACTCTCAAGGCAGATATGATGAGACGTTAACTGTGCTCAGGAGGATATTTTCTATCAACACCAGATGCCCTCCTCAACAATATCCCGTAATTATTATAATATAGCTTTATTGAAACTGGTTTATTCTTTTAGTGGGAGTTATAAACTATGGTGGTGTATTTTTATGAAAACTCTTACTAACGTTGTTGATTTGTTATGTCCACAGTTAATTGAACTTTCGGCTGATCCTGATCAAACTTTAGTCAAGTCTAACAATAGATCAATTAAATGTTTGATTAAGAGCATGTGTGACCAAACACGGTCACTGTTTAGTGCTCCACATGTTGTCAACTTGATCCACATATGTGCACTGCAGTTTGGACTCTTCTCATGGTAACAATCTTCATTTAACCTTCGAACCTCCCATTTCAACCAGAATATTATACAAAACTATGAACATAAGAGAAATTAGGAATATATTTTTTTATATATATAAAATATAAAGAGTAACTAAGTGTTAACATTCATTCATTCACTTAAGTGTTAAATTTAATGGTCTGGAGTCTGGTTGTTAAGTTTTTACTTTATTATGTTGGAGCTGAACCCCCAATAAGCTGTATTAGAGCTCTAAAACAAAGGTTAATTCAAAGTTTTGAATATTTAAATCCGATATCTTCTTGAATCCTCGAGTTTTGAATATTCTTAAGAATATCTTTGTTTTAAAATGTGTGAAAGAGGGCCTTTAATGAAGTCGTAACCATTTAACTGATAGCGTAGTAACTGGAGTTTACATAATGTCCCTCGGAGGGGTTTTTGAAATTATTGCTGTAACCTCTAAATTAAGTATAATTTACTTAAGGACGAAAAGAGTTACTTTCTCACTATTGGCTTGCAATGATTTGGAAAGGGCAGATTTATTATACTCAAAATAAACTAAACTAAATCATTTGATGGTTGGTTGTAAATCGGATAACATTCTTAACAAATGAAATATTATTGAGATAGCCATTTTGTAGGTTTTTGTAAAATCTAGCCACTGAGTGATAAAAGGGAAATATTTTGGTCTCGTTTCATTGCTAGAAGCTGTACAGTCACAATATGTTGCAAAGCTCTTTTCTCCGTCTCTTGCCCAGACAGGCCAGAATCTTCCTCGGAAGTAATACGTCTGGTACATGGCAAATAAAGTCAAATAGGTTCACTCTTTCAAGGTCTATACTCATAAATAAGGTCAGAAGGGGAGTTTTCAGATAGGGAGCCACTTGAAAATCAATGTAGAACACCAAAACAACCGTCATTAGACAACCACCATTTTGATGTCCTAAAATAAGTTGTTCCTCAGCTCCTCAAGGTCAGATATCAATATTTTTAATTTTTTTTTTTTGTTCTAAAGCTTTGGTCAAGAAAAAACATGTTTGCACTAATAAATTTATCTCTAAGCCTAAAAATCTAAAAATATTTTTCAAAACTCCGATACTTTCACTTTTCTCACAAATATCATGGGAAAATAAGTTTTTTACTGTGCGCAAAATCACTTTTTTTATTATGTATTAAAAACTAGCATTATTTCAGCATTTCACTGATATCAAGAGAGTCCTTCCTGTTTTAGTAGTAAACAACTTCTTGGTAAATCGCGGGTCAATTTAATATAATAAACATTTATTCTTAATATTTTGTAAACTTTATAATTACATTAAGCTAATAAATGTTTACAGAATGTTTAAGAAACAAAGAGTTCTCATACAAATTAGCTGCTTCAAAACAGTTTATATGAATCTAGACCACGTCAGCTTCTTTCTTTTCACCCAATTCATTCCTTGATCAAATTAATGATTTTCAAATAAAGTTTATCTAAAAAGTATTTTTGACACCTGATATTTGAAAAGAGATCGCAATCAAAAGACGCTGGGTCAAAAAATAAATATATTTGGAAAATCGTGATTTAATTATGAAAATTTAATAATTATTGACTAAGTAAATAACTTTGATTGTATTTAGTGCTGCATTGTCGACCCCCCATTGCAATTCGTTCAAAGTAGTATGTATGGAACCTTGGCCTTTAAACAGGAGCATTGTGGGCAGATTGTATAAAACAGCAGCAGTATTCTGATGACTTACTGTTGCCTTCGTTACATGATTAGCTTTAAGACACACTTCTGCGTATGCTATAGTTTGCCACCAGACTAGTCCAGCCACTAGCCTCGAGAATCTGGCCAAGAACCTTCAGAAATGTCTGCTCAATATGAAAAGTTACGAACATGGCGACCAACTTGGATTCACCATCAAATGCAGGCCAGTTCCACTGGATGGATTTAATCAAGGCAAATAGAGGTTTGGCCACACATATCACATAAAACATGTGTTGTATTTAATAATGTTGTAATTTTTCCTATTTGGTCCATTACATGCTTTCGGCATTAACGGAAAAGTTGACATTCGTGAACAGTAGCTCTCCTTAAGTATTAAATCACTGGTGGTTGCTTGGGATAGTAACGGGGCAGTGACGCGTAAAACAAGGAGCCTACTTAGTGGTTACACCTTCCGGTTAGCCTTTCTACTCAATCCACCAAGTGTTGTAGGTCAGGGGCAGATGAGAGACAGGAGAATGTTCAGGAACAAACTCAATAGGCTTGGAAGAGGGTCTGGCCAGTTGTCTCCCAGCTGGGTAGGCTGGGAGTGAGAGGGTTGGTGATGTTGAACTAGGTCATTATCAGCACCCATAGCTCAGCTAGGGAAGGCTATCACCAAAAGACGGCCAACCTTATGACCTATAAACAGCAGCCCCGCTACTCATGTGTAGGCCAAGACGGGTTTAGTAAGCTGGAGGCCGAAACAAACTACTCGATAAAATAAAGTGGCGAATCGAAAAATTTTTTGACAAACACAAGATATGAATAGGGACTTTGAACGGGGACCACTGACAGGAAGAGTGGAGGAGACTGTGGAAACGATAGAGGAGAGGAAATTGGATGTCCTGGGCCCGAGCGAGACCAAGTGGGAATCAAGGAAAGTCTATATTTTGCATTTAATGGGAAACTATGAAGGGAAGAGAAATTGAGTAGCCTTTGTAATGAGACAAAACCACCGTCGGAGGTTTTATGGATGAATGACAGGATAATAGATATGGTAATAACTGATTGAGGGGGGGTAGGGGGATGTATGTGTTTCAAGTGAAGGCCCCACAAGTGGGATCCCCAGCAGAAGAAAAGGACAAGTTTGAGGAAATTATATAAAGGCATATGGGAAACGAGTGGCAGGTAGTAATAGGAGAGCTTAACCCAAAAGTAAAAACATAGAGAGGGGAGTTTGAACAGGTATTAGGGAAATAAGTATGGGAAGAAAGAAACTAGGAGGGCTGAAGGCTTCTGAAAGTATGTGCAAGGAATAAAATAAAAGTGGTAAACATTTGGTATAATAAGTAAAGATAGATCTGTAAGGATGGGGAGAAATTAATGTCAGTGATAGACTACTTAACATGAATGAATAAATTTCAAGGCAGACTATAAACATCAAGGTAATACCAAATGTGCCTTTAGATAGCAACCACAGGTTGCTGGTGGCACCTATAAAAGGATGGTAATGTAGGAGAAAGGTAGTAAAACAAGAAATAAGAAAAAGAATGTAGAGGCTAAAAATCGAAGAGGAAAGAGTTTACCTAAGAGAAACAAGAAACCTGATGTCCAAGGATGAGTTGCAAAGTGTAGAGGTGAAATGGTATAGTTTAATAACAGTTTGGTGGGAGCTGTGGAAGAGGTATGTTGGAGGACCAATGATAATAGGAAGTAGAAGAAGACAACTTGGTGGAACTACAGGGTGAAGGAATCAGTGGAGGAGAAGAATAAAGCAATCATAAGTAGTATTAATAATAGGAGTAAGGGAAAAAAGGAAGAATATTGGGAGAAAAATAAAGGAGTAAAGTGGGTGTTATAGAAAACCAGGAAGAATCGGATGAAAAAATGGACAGAAATGCTTGAACGGGACATCAAAGTATATAGCCAAGTAATAAACAGGAGGAGAGATAAAATACAAAAAATTCAATTATGAATTAAGAAAGTTGAAGACAGAAGAGGAAGGAAAGGAACTATGGACGAATATTTTGAGAAAAATGCTCAACCTGGAAGAAAAAAGAGATGAGAGTGAAACATAGGAGGAGGAAGAAATAGCAGAAGAGTGTAAAAGAGGCCCCACATGGAAAGAAGTGGAGAGCTCAATAAATAGGAGGAAACAAGGAAAAGCACTGGGTTTGGACGACTAACTGTGAAATGATAATAGCTACAGCTGAAACAGGCATATAATTAAAGAGGCCCCACATGGAAAGAAGTGGAGAGCTCAATAAAGAGGAGGAAACAAGGAAAAGCACTGGGTGTGGACGACTAACTGTCGAAATGATAATAGCTACAGGTGAAGCAGGCATATAATGTATATCCAGGCTGCTGAGAGTAATATAGAAGGAGAACAAGGTACTGGAAAACTGGAGTTACAATACATATTTTTAAGAAAGTCGATAGGAAGAGATGTACAAATTATAAGGGGCTAATATTGATGTTGCCACTGTACTAAAATATATTAGAAGATATTGGAAAAGAGAAAAAATGTTATGAAGGTGGAAAGAGGAACAGTACAGATTTGGGGAACAGATTTCTACAATATTCTTTATTTTTTCCATATGACAGCTGATAAAAAGAAGAATTGTAGTGGTATATATGGATGTGCAAATAGCATATGATAGCGTGGATAGAAATAAAGTTAGGAAAGCGATGGAAAAGGCTAAAATGGAAAGAGGAATTTTAATGAGAAGGAAAAGCATATATTAGGATAACAGGAGTTGTTTTAAGACTGATATTGGGAGGACCGAAGGGTTCCAAATAAAAAATTGAGTGAAACAGAGGAGTGCCCTCTTACCACCACTATTTGTAATGGTAATAGAAATGGTCATGAACAAAGGGGCAAGAAAGCTTGGGGAGGAAAGAATGAAAGCCATGATGTTTACTGATGACTTTACGCTATGGGGGAAGATGGGGCGTGTTAGACGGAAGATAAAGTACAGGAACAGCTACAGGATTGTGTTGAGGAAGTGAAAAGTGTGGAAGGAGATTTAGCTAGGCGGAGTGTGAATTGTTTGCAATGAAAAGGAAGAGGATAGTAAAACCCAGTAAAGCTATAAAATTGTATGGAATGAAATTGAGACGTAACATATCTTACAAGCGTGATTGAGGCGAAAGGTGGAATTAGAAAGGATCTAATGAGTAAGGTCAGATGGGAGAGTGGTTTTATAAATGTGTACGAGACCTTCTATTGGAGAAGTGCCCTTAAAGGGTAAGGAAGTGTTGTACATGGTGTACTTTGTATCCACTGTCACACATGCAGGAGAAATATGGACATTGAATTTTAAAAAACTAGGAAAATTGGAGCCCATGGGCATAATGTTTGTGAGGAGAATGCTTGCTGTCAGGAAGAGAAGCAAGATTATAATGAATCCATCCAGGAAAGAGTAGAGGTACAGTTGTGCCATCACCTTCTTGGCCTTAAGGGAAGGTGTACGATTTAAGCACATTGTTATACATTTCTCGACTATATTCGCTCGTGTGTCGGAAGAGAGAAGGAGAGGTTTGTTACAAGTGCACTCCATGAAGTCATTGGCAGCTAATTACGTAGTAAGAGCGGATCCTCATCCTGGCAGACGTGATAAACCGTGCAAAGACCACTGGCATATGGCTGGCTAGGATTTTCTAGTAAGGCGTCGCATGATTCATCCACATCCGTCGATCTATGACTGGTCGCCGCAGGCGCGCTTCAAGTGCAGTGCTGGTTGTGTCTACCCCTCAACGGCATAGTGAAGATTGCAAACAAGTAGAACAAACGATTAGTAATTTATATTAAAATAAAGTTTACTCAAAAATGTATATATTGAATTCATCCCTGAAAGAGGCAGGACTGTGGTAATCAATATAATTATTGGAGAGTATTGTGTCATCACTTGAAGCAACTACAAAGCTGAACCGTTTTATGCTACACAGTGACTGTATGAGATAGTAAAGGAAGCGAGATGTATGTAATGAGGATGTAGAAAAACAGAATGACAAAGAAAATTATGAAAATGAAGTATGTAGAAAGAAATAACGCAAGAAAGAGATGGTCAAATCAGATAGAAGAAAGTGTATAAGTAAGAGGAGAAGAATGGAATCAATTATAGAAGTTAGGATGGTAGAAGCATAAAAGAGGATGGATGCATTTTCTAAATTGACCCGGCCACCACAGGCTGGAAACAATCTATAATTATGATTATGATGGTGATATTTGCTCAGAAGGCAATGTTACAATATTTACAACACTATAGTAGCATGAAAACACTGTCACTTCCCTGTTACTTTGATCAATACATGAAATGCTTGTGACAAAATTATGAGGCTCGCCCACTTATCCTTTGGTGAGAATTTTAAAGATAGAAATTTCTGTTCTGTGGAAATATGATTATAAAGCTGTGCCGCTGTAGCTGTGAGCAATGTTATCGTACGCACCAATCACATAAATACCCTGTAGAGAATTTAGGGGGCAAAGGACACCGTCTTCTTGATCTCCCTGGATCTCTAAGCGAACAAGACTTGCTGTTATATCTGTAATTCTTTCTGTTAGTATGGAGAGGCCTGTTTTACAGACACGCCCATGAAATGTATATTAGAAATGAGGCTTTATGACTTTTCTTATGGAGAATAATGTTGCCTTTTGGAGTGTTTTGACTGTGATTGAAAAATATTTATTAGCTTATAGTCAAAGCAAGTTGAGTTTTTCTAGTGGCGTTCTCTGCTGAAGCGTAACCATGGAATAAAGAACACACTGGAGCCAAAAGGTCAGGAGGAACGTCTGCAGCGTCTTCTTTTTTATCACCGCGTCTTACCACCTAATCGGGTTATCCACATATATACTAGTTTTCAACTTTTTGATCATTCAGGTGACCAATCAAAGTGACTTTTGCTCTATTATGACCTTTATAATTTGTTTAATAAATCTTTCACATGTAACAACATTATCATCGTGGTTTTCAAATGGAAAATTTTGTAAATATTATCACGATCAGTGGTTTGTGGTGATATTTTTTTATCAAATAGGACTAGGTTTGAATACACCTTTCATTACGGGGCTAAAGAGGAATACTTTCCATATAATGTACAATATGTAACTTAGCAAATACACTTTTACAGGTCATAGGGTAGGCAATTTATCTCCCTTCAACCGATTCACAATATTTAGACATGGAATAAACAAACAAATACATAAATAAAGATATAAATTAAACAAAAACATGAATATAAACAAATAAATAAGTAAACAAGTAAATAAAAAATTAATTTTGGAATCTTGCCTATATGTGTATATCAGTGCGATCCTTCTGTCACCTTTCTGAATGAGTTTGTCGATAACAGCGTCATAGAATGATTTTTCAACTGACACCAGGGAAAGTGTGGAGAGCCTATTCTCACATTGGGTGTTAAGCACAGTCGTTTTAATACGTTCAAACAACATTGGATGTGCTCGCTGGTATTGTTGATATCAAACAACGTAACCTATATGTTTCTTGGAACGCTTCTTCTGCTAAGTTTGTTTCCTACAGGAACTTTATAATTTCAATCGCAGTCTTGTCTTAAAAGTCTAATAGTCTGTAAACTGACACTGATTCAATCTGAAAACCACCATAATTGAAAAGAATACCATAGCTTGACTAAAGTGACAAAAATAAACTGTCGGGAAATCGAGATTAGAATCTTTGAATTCGTTTTGAATCTAGCAGTTCAATAAATTGCAGCTCATTTAGATCTTGAAACCTCAGCTCCATTTACCCAACCATGGTATCAGTATAAAGACGCACATATTTATTTCTTGGATTCAATGAGCCATCTTCTCTACGTCTCTTCTTAGGAGCTTCCACGTTGTCATCATCTTCTAATTTTCTATACGTCTCTTCAAAGTCGTTTCTAGCATCTATGAGGTGAGAAATCGTCTCTTTTACTTTATCGATGCAGTATTAAAATGTGAAATTTTCACATCGAAAGTTTTGGTTTGAAGAATTTTGAATAATGTGTCGGTGAGAGAAAAAATGTTGCTGAAAACCTTCAGTAGAAAGGCGAAATCGAAATCTCTCGATGATGACGCACACCCTTTAGCAGTCACGAAAACATCAGTATCCCAACTATCTGGATTTTCAGCAATATTCTCAAAAAACTGTATGAGTTCTGTTTTATTTTCATTCACCGTGCTCACAATTCTGGAATTATAACTCCACCTTGTACTAGCAACTGTTGGTTTTAAACCACTTTTTTTTACCTCAGATTGATTAAGAGCATTTATGTGTTTCGATTAATGTGAAAATAAATTTCGGATGCCACTCAATGTCTTAAAAATATCTTGCATGCTCTTATATGATTCACAAACTGAGAACGAATAAGATTGAATTTGTGAACATGGCAGTGGTTGAAGAGTGCACCTGGTTACCTCTTTTTCGCAAGCGTTTGTACACCATATAAATGTCCAGAAAATGTAGCGGCTCCATCATACAAGTTTTTGCTCACAATTTAAATGAAAAAGGATTTAAAAAACATGCTCACTTAAAATAATTGCAATACGATCCCGGCTGACATCTAAAAAAAACAATAAATCTTACATAAATGTTTTCATCTTTCACATATAGAAGGACAGTTTAAAGTTAAGAGAGATTGGCAATGTATGTAGTTTCATCCAACATTATTGCTAGAAAAAATTCATCATTTATTTCTGACTTAATTTTATCCAAAATTACATCACCAGCACATTCAATGATGTCGTTTTGAATTTTGTTGGAGGTTCCTTTAAACACCCCCCTGCTCTGGAGATGGAAATCCAATTTACTATCGTATTTAGAAAGTAACTGCATTAGTTAAGTGTAGTTTCCCCGGTTAAGGGAATCTTCCCGTTCGTCGTGACCTCTGAGTGGCAGCTCTTGCTTAGCCAAAAAACAGCACACATCAATTAATCGTTTCATTAGTTCCCGGTTTGAATCAACCTCTGCATTATGTTTTAAAACGTCTAACCTTTTTTTTCTCACTCAGTTGAAAATCTATTCTGTTTTACCCCGATACTTTTTAATTTAGTTATTGTGGATAGGTGTGAGTGAGTCTTTTCATGGCGCATCTTGGCTTTGGGAAAATGGCTGATATCACAACATCCGTTATTATTCCACACTCCCTGATTTTTTTCGAACAACACACAAGGCCAACAATACAGCCTGTTTCTTTATTTGCATGCAGTTAACCATTTTGAATAAGTATAATATTCTGTTTTGAAGTGACGTGTATAGTCTTTCTTTTTTGTTTTAGCAGAAATGTCTGGAGTTTCCTGGATTTTATTATTTAATGCTGCTTTTCTTAATAAGCAAGAGTTCCAAACGAAACTGCGAATAATCGGTCGAAAGCACAGCATTACGCAAGGGAACTGCTACATCCCACTGAACTACCTTCACCAACCCTGCTACTTGTATCAGGTCCCTTCCCCACGCTTTGTTGTGAGGGAAGTTTCCAAATCCAAATCCCCCTCCATATTTCACTCTTTCAAACGCTGTCAAACTAAATTGACTATCGAACAATTTAAAACTTTACAAGATCTCTTTTATTAATGGGAACAATTAAATAATCTTAGCAACCACAACACTACCACTTATAAGAAGCAAATCAAAATTACATTTACTTGTGACAGAACGCCAAGAAGGGAGCCGAGCAAATAGCATTGAGTAGTGTGACAGCACTTCTGATGTGAGTGTATTGTTACTGTAGGGGGGAAGTAGGGGTGGCGCACAAATAGCGAGCCTATTGTTGAGTATTGTGACGCAAATTGAGACTCAGATATATGTTATTTTATGCTTTTATTTCCCGTGGAAATTTAACTTAAAATAGATAAACTAAAAATGTCTGAGGACTAGCCTGGTCCTGCTAGTCCATTGACGGCACTGATAAAGGAAAGTTGATGTTTGAGTTGTGGTAGGTGGTCGAGAATTATCTTAAGCTGACGGGTAGTTTGTGTGTTTGTAAGCTCTTTACTTGCCACTCTTAGAAAAGTTGCTAAGTTGTTTGTAAAAAATTGTTTGTAAGTAAGACATTTTGAATACAGACTCAGATTCAGAGGCCTTTATTTTCTCTCTTATGAAGCGTGTAACGGAAACAAATGCCATTCTCTCTTAGATAGACCTAACTTCTTCTCTTACCTCGCTTGATGATGTCAGACAATTTGTGCAGTGTGTGAGCCTGGTCAAATCAAGACTTCATCACTAGAGCTATGATATATGCAGCATCTGTTCTAATCTATGACGCAAATACGTGGAGATTAAAAGATAATATAATCAACCCCGGAGGTGTTCTCACCTTAGGACCAGAGGTTCATGTGTTCATACCATACTGGAGTCAACGGGGTTGTTTCTGAACGATAAAAACCTGTAGCACTACTTCTTTAGAAGAGTGTTTAAAGTCGTCGGTTCCATGTCGATTGTGGCATGGTAAAGAACCTTGAAAGGTATGTGGAAATTGGTAGGCCCTCTCGTTCTCGCTCATAGAAATTATCGTGTGCTGATAAAATCAGTCAGTTCTTAAAGTGCACGTAAAATACCCCATATAAGAAAGCCAACATTTGCCAGCTGCAGACACCTTGAAGCCATTTTCAAAAAGTTCCAAATCAGTCTTATTTGCAAAATAGATAAAATCAAATTACGAAAAAGAACCTAAAAAATAAAGTATATATCGATTTTATTAAAACTGTGTGTAGCCCTTAAGGTAAAGAGACCAATTTATAGACTTGTAATTTACAAAAAGATTTTTTTTAAGATTTCTAACCAAAGAAAGTAAAATTAAAATTTGTCCAATAGGAGCTGAGAAACATTCAATGTTAGAACACCGGCACTGTGGCCAACTGTTGGGCACCGTTTTAGTGTCTACGGGTTTTCAAGTGGCTCACTATCTGAAAAGGTCTCTTCTGACCTCACTAGTTACCACAGATAGTGGCATATTCCAATCAAAATAAACAGCTTTTTAGTATGTACCAGATGTACTGAAGTGAAGGTTTGGTGAACAAGAGAGGGACAATAGAATGGGGAAATACATCTGTAGGCTATGGAACACTCGTGAAGGTCAACCTCTACTCTCGACTGAGACCTCGTGAAGGAACATGCTTAATTCACATCGGGAATATAAATTAACTGTGTCAATTTAAATAGCTACGTGATATATCATATCACATATAATTGTTCGGAGCAGTCGCGACATTAACAAATAATTCATTAGTTAATCAATTTAAGATAGATGCTTGATTTTGTTCATATGATCATCTACTTTTCACATGTTGTACATGTTAGTTAACTCTTGTATTTAGTGTTACATTTAAACTCTAGCTCGTTCTAACATTAAATTGAACCCTAATATCAAAGTTTCTATAATTTTATGTCAAGTTTGAGAATATTTTCCTGTGTTAAGGGATTGTGTGACTATTTAGCTAACAATTAATAAAGCCCCTCTCCTGATTTGTGGATATGAGAGAAGATATATCTCACTTTAAGTCCGGAAGTCCGTTTAGGGCTCTGTGCTTAGGAGCTCCTAATTCAAACTTCAAATAAGCAACACATGTCATTAGGTGTGATTTTATCGACATTAAAAAACAAGTATTTATGCTTATCAAAGATATATTTTTAGAGTGTAAGCTAACGTTTTATGCCAACTTGAAAAAAACATAATTCTACTAAACTTTCTTCTTTAAAATATATATTTTCCCATCTGTATGTTTAATATTTAGTTTAGTGTTATGAATGATAATAAATGTGGCCCAAACAAGAACTGCAATACGTGTACCACTTTTGTTCCAGTGCTAATGGCCTAATCTTGTGGATGCCAGATTTGTTCAGTCAGTTGTATGTGGACTATGCCCTCCATCCTGTTGACCAGAGGACGATTTGTCAAGTAGTGGAGCGTGGCCTCATGGCCTCCAACCAGACAGACACAGGAGTGGATTGCACCAATACTGTGGATGCAGGAGTCTACCAGAACACCCTCATCATAGGAGGAGTGGGGATGATGGCGTATATCATAAACGGCTACTTCATCGACTCCGTGGGGAGGAGGAATATTCTTGGTAAAAAGCCACAATATCTGGACAA
>CABFOV010004753.1:0-21364 GCA_902141375.1 Timema poppense | reverse complement strand
TATTATTATTATTATTATTAGCACCGCGTCTTACTACCCGTTCGGGTTATATGCACTTACGCTAATGTGTAATGGTAGGGTGATTGTGAGATGAAATGGAGGACCTACAGTTTAACGTGGAATCCGAACCACGGTGGAGGCCTGGCATTCCCCACATTCACAAGATGTCTTGTCGGAGGTGAAGGAAGGGTTTGGTAATCAGATAAATCTGTGCCGGGACCGAGGATTGAACCCCGGCCGCCAGCACAGAAGTCTGACACCTTACCCCTAGACCGCCAGGTCACCCATCTATAAAGCGATTTATTTGCCAAATTCTTCTGTATTTTAAAACAAATACAATTCCATTACATTTCACATTTATGTTCAGCCATTGTTAGTAAGGATTTAAATAAAAAAGATTAATCAAACTTCATACTTAAATAGTTTAGCGGTAAAATATATTAATTTAGAAACTGTGCTATAAACGTAGACTTCATATTATTTATGTTATTTGTTGTACAACGTTATGAACATAATAATGTGCAGACTGTTAAAACAAAATATAATTTTATCTAATGAAGGAAGATAATTTCATTAATTGAGCACAGCTGTTGACAGAAAACTGTGTTAAGAAAGCATCGATAGCTAAATTAAGGCCTGGGTTGTTTGTTGTTGCAGTGATCAACTTAGTAACATCAGGTTCTGCCGGTATAGGCCTGTATTTTGTCCGCTCTACAGGTCAGGTACTCGCTCTAGCATGTGTTTTCTTGGCCTTGTCGTCCACGTGTATCAGTGTGGTCAGCACCGCTGCCATAGAGCTCTTCCCGACACATTTGAGGTACTAATTGATTTTATTTTTTAAGATTATATTAAATAAAACAAAAGGGAGACAAAGGAAAGTGATAGAGAATGATAGGATACTTAACTAAATGTCACTGGACAAAGTCATATCATTATTTGCCATTTTCCCTTTACTCCTTTTTGTGTTTTTTGTTTCTTATTTTAGGAACTTGCGTTGCTTGTTTCACATTTTCTTTTGATGAGTTCAGATAGAATGAAAAGTAGATTTAAAGTGATAATCACAGGCCCGTGGTATCTCAGGGGGTGAGAGGGGAAAGGAGTTATTTTTTCTTGTACCCTCTTTAGCATGTATGCGGTTTTAAGGACAGTAGTATCTCCAGGGCGTAGAGGGGTAATTTTTATCAATTGAGGCTGGTGGCGTGGGATGGTTCGAGGGGGAGGATTAATTGGGGAGGGTCGGTGGCTCGTGGGCAGGCGCATGGGTATTTTCACCCTAACCATGGTGATCTTTAAAGGCTGCACACATTTAATAATCTCTTTCCAAGTATTGCCTTTTTATCTCTTTCCAAGTATTGCCTTTTTCTCTCTTTCATATTTCTTACTGGGATCATGAACTTTAGAACGAAGGTTAAATAAATAGCACAGCTTATTTTTAACACGTATATTCTTAAGATTACAACGATACATACATATATTCCGTAAAATGATTATAAAAATCTCTCCTCTCAGAAAATATAGTTTTCAATCAATACTTACGCTTCAACGTCATCGTCTAACAATACATACATATATTGCGCACAGTGATTATAAAAATATCTTTTTATCTCAGAATATATGGTCTTCAGTAAACACGTACGCCTCCTCGTCATAGTCTAGATATAGCTCGCGCCAAAGACGGACTCGGGCTAGTGCGATGATGTAGAGTCTGCATACGCTTCACCACTTGAAAAACTTGTACGTGTCATTGCCCGGATATTTCAAACCTCGCTGTGAAGCGTTAAAGCGATGCCGATACGTCGCACTAAAGTTTCTACCCGGAAGACGGACTCTTCCCACATAGTCTAGCACGATGAGAGACACTTGACTCGATCGTACTCTTCGCGCTCGATCTGGTCCAACACCATCAACAAGGCGTCTTCCACTTTCTGGCTGTGGAGAATTTCTGGCTCATCCCCTTCCTGAGCTTGTAGACGGGACAGGATGTAGAGAATCTCTTGATAGACTATCTCGCTTTCCACAAACCAGAATTAAGACGTCTGAGCCAGTGTATAGAGGAATCGCAGCACTCGCTGTACCCCTTGTCGACCTCTGCGATGTATTATTCTAACCTGCCATTCGAGATCTTAATATCGCTAATGTCCTCCAGAAGGTAACCCAAGTGTCTAAACATATCAAACGTGATGCGTATCTCTGCCCACGTTCACCTTTATACGCTCAAGATGGAGGGGGGGAAACCATATCGGAAGGATGATTCACCCTCCCCTTCTACACTATATCCTTCACATCAATCCACGAACTGTGCATCGAGTTTAACCCTAACCATTTAACGTATATTCTATCTCCGGAACGTCTGATTATGTTCACTATAAGGTAAACATCTACATACGAAGTCTTTTTGAGCTCCTTATCGTAGAATCTTCCCATGATAGGCTTACCTTTCATATTTTTGAATATAAAGGTCCTGGGATTAGTCTCGACAACGTTACGTATTTTAAACATCTCAGTCAACCACTTTGTGGTATAACCCTTTTTAAAAACATACCGATACGTGTTATTTTTGGTTAAGTAGCACCAAATGCACCCTTTCATAGTTCTATTGAATCGATCCACGATGCTTGCCTTCACGTCCAGATTTTGAGTAGTGTAGTAATGCACGCCTTCACTATCGATAAATTTCCGGACTAGCCGTGCTGTGAACTCTGTCTCCATGTCCGTCTGTAAACATAGAGGTTTACGGTCTTTTTTTAATGTCCCGAAAGATGTCTCTCCCGATGCTCCCCGTATTAAATGGAAGCGTCCTCACCCCTACCATCTTGCTAAACACGTCGATGACGGTGTTGTATTTTGTTGTATTTTCTGAGACTTCGAATATAGTTGAGATCGGCTTTCCAGAAATCGTCAATGTTTGACAACACGTGCTTGTTGTGTGGAAACTTTTTTATCACCGGTTTGTGTAGTGTATAAGCGTCCTGCAAACGAAGCAATTCTCGTACTTTGTCGGGATCTTTCTTGGACGCCTTTATGAGCGACGCCCCCCCTGCGAACCCTGCAGGATGAAAAGGGTCGTAATAGATGTCGGTTAAACGAGCCATTAAGCTCGGAACGGCAGCCACCTGTTTTCGTCCACCCTTTTCGGTTTCTTCTTCTTAGGGTGTTGCGACGGTGTAAGTGGTTGGGGTACGGGCGTCGGGTCTCTAATGGGTGCCAAACGTTTCGGATTTACAATAAATTCTTTCGGAACGTTTATTTTTTGCAGTGCCGTGAGAAACTCTCGCCACCCTGCAGGTTCGCTGTGTCTTCTTGCTCTGACCAGATCGTTGACTAAATCCACAATATTGGATCCACGAAGAGGCATATCGTGAATACTCACTTCCCCGTTTGAGTCCCAAGAGATACCGCCTCGGGAAATATCTTCTAGTAAAAGTTCATATTTTTTACGTGCCTGTATTGGCACTGTAATGAGTACAGCAGGAATGGGAATAACAGACATTTCAGGGGTGTTCGTGGTGGTGGTATTTTCAGGCAGTTTAGGGTGTTGACTAAAGTGCAGATAGCACTGTAGCACTTGTTGGTATAAAGTCCATTTAAACTTATCAAGTTTTGAAGCAAGATTGTTTTCTATTTCCTTGTCCAGATTGGAGACCACTAGATTTATGGCCGGTAACACATGTTGGTGGTGTTGCTCGTAACTATGTAATAATTCTGGGGACACCAATATGATATTTTTCGTGTGTTCTATTATCTACTTGTTGGATAAGGAACCGAGGACACCTTTGATTAAAGAGGCTAAAAGTAAGGGCAGGAACGCTCTTCCTTTCTGAACGAGTAGTCGTCTCTTCTTCTTCCACCACGCTCCTCGTTTGACCAGCTTACGCAACACCTGCCGGGATAACGTAACTTTGTCTTCTGTGCATTTTTCGATGGCAGAAACCCTTTTAAAGTGTTGTAGGGACACTCGCAAACAAAGTCAATCAGTTTCTTGTCGTCCGTTTCCAGCAAGGCGACACGTTGATGCGGGTTCATGTGATACATCGTACATCGCACATTGCAGAGGGGCCTGCTTCAGCACTTTGGGAATCATGGTTATGAAATGATCTGTAATCGGGAAGTGTCGGTGTTTTTATAGCTTTTGCGGTGTAGGTACACGCAGCACCCAACATTTGTGTGGGTTCTAGATCTGAACCATTCGGATACACCTTGTTTGAAATCTAGCAATATACACCCATAAGGAGTACTTGTAGCATCAGCGTAAGCCTCTTGTAAAACACGGGAGTTTTCAAGACAAACTTGACGTGCAACGTGTTGAATCTGAGCGTTATACCTGGGATTTTTAAAAAGTACGATAAAATGTGAGTTTAAGGAAATGTCTCTTTGGCCCTTGCCCTGGTGGAATATATTTTTTGTAAGGTACATGACGCTAATATTTTGATGGTGGCATCCTTTGGTGAAAATATCGACGACCACTTCGTTGGCTTCACGCATCAGGTCGTCAAGGATAATCAGCTGTGGAGAGTCATTACAGGTGTAATCTATTTCCAGTAAACTCTGAGAGAATATGACGCGGGGACTTGTCCCGTCTTGTTCGAACCCCGGTTGCCATAAAGCATAATACCATGTGATTTTATTAAATTTAACGTCACACTTTGTGTCCAAGTGACGGATAAAGTCGGCTAAAATTGCATCTTTCCACAGCCGGAGGGGACGCTGATGATGGCCTAAAATGGATGTTTCAACTTGTCCATAATGCTTGAGACTGAGCTTATAAGATATATTAACTTGCATTTATAGGATAGGAGGAAGGGGGTGTAGACGTTAAAACACAAACATAAGAGTTTTTATAATATTTATACACAAGAAAAATAGCTCACACCATAAAAAGTATACTTGGAATATTTATTTATACAAATACATATCCCACCATGATAAGTATAGTTGAAATATTTATTCATACAAATCAAAGTTTTAGAATATAGCTCACGCCATGAAAAGTATACTAGGAATGTTTAATTATTTATACAAATCAAAGTTTTAAAACTATTGCTCACGCCATGAAAAGTATACTTGGAATATTTATTTACACAAAAATAAAAATTTATACAAATATATTTCACACCATGAAAAGTACACTTGGAATATTTATTTACACACAAATAAAAGTTTATACAAATATATCTCACACCATCAAACGTATACTAGGCATATTTATTTACACACTAATAAAAGTTTTAAAAATTTGGCTCACGCCATGAATAGTATACTTAGAATATTTATTTACAAAAAATGATAGTTATAGAATATATCTTACACTTTGAATTAAATTATACACGTTTAGGTGTAGAGGAAATAAAATCAATTTCTTGAGCTTGTAGAGGGAATAGTGGACTCGGTATTTTATACAAAGTCCAGTTTAAAGAGTATTTGAATATATATACACAGATGGTTTCAATTTAAAATATATATACAATTAAAAAAATTGACTAGGATTAACATATATACAAACAACTAATTATATTTGACTAGAAATAATCAGATAGGTGAAAGATTGTACTGGTGAACAAAAGAATATTAAAAAGTATCCCAGTTGCATAAAATAAATCAATAAAAAAAATATGCGTGTTTCCATGCAAAAAAAAAAATTTAAAACAATCTCAAATTTTTGAAAAATGGTATGCCGGTGTAACTGTCTAGAGTGAAAGAAAAATAATGTGATTAATCAACCCGTGTAAATAATCACCTTTTAGTCTTGGCGAGTGCGTTTACAAGGATTCTGCGGAACGGTAAATAAAGTATCAAGACCTATTCTTAACCTTTCGTGCGGTATATGTATGTATCTTTCCGTGGCCTGTTCGGTGACCATCGCTTTCAAAACTTCAAAATTAACGTCATTCTGGTTGCCATAGTTTATGGTGATCCCACGAACCTTAAACACCGTTTTTGTTTTGGCAGATCACCACCAATACAAACTCGGTACGCGTAATTCTTAGTGACCACTAGATACAAAGGCACTAATTTAGCTTCCCGGGCCGTAATCTTGAAGTTCGTCAGTGAGGTCACCTAAAAATTCTCCGGTTGGTGGAATCCAATTCCGTGAATAGAACGATATCTGTATCGTGATACTAAACGTGTTCCCCCAATTGTTTAAGGATGCTGTATAAGTGCAACCTAGCCATAGTAGTCGTGTGGCATGCCACCTACACATTTGTGTTAGGGTTAGGGCACAAAGCGTCACGCGCATCCTTGTAATTGAGGAACATAACCTCATCATTTACATCAATGACGCTGTCCATAGTGATATTACGGATCCGTCAGGTAATTGTGGATGTCCCTGATAGTCGTTAACAACGGCTACATGTGGTAAATCGGGTCTTTGCCCAAACTTTACCCATAGTGAATTTAAAAAAAGTTTAGCCAGAGTGCGGGGACCAGGGTTTTTACAAACAGAGCTGAAATCGAGTTTTACCCCTTCCCCTTCCTCATAATTTTGAATGTAAGCTAACTTTTCCTCTTGTGAGGTACACCACACTGGACAATTGCTGGCTTCTTGTTTAGTTTTCAAAAAAGTATCAATGTACCCGTGGAACAATACGCCCGAACGTGTCTGACGTCCATAAACAAATACATAGTACTCCCACACTTCGTGTACTGCTTCAACAATATAGACTTTCTCAACGGCTTTCCGGATCTCGTCAATCACCTAAATGCCTGTCAACCAGCGATCGTTTTTTTCGTTGTGCTGACACGTGCCAGGGTTTTTCTCCTCCCCGCATTTCCTGCACAAGATGAACATTAACTTGTCGTGCATCTGTGTAGGCAATACGGGCATGAATAAACCCCTCGGAGGCATCACAGTAACTGTGGCTATGCCTTCTACTTGATCTAGAGACGGACCATTTGGTTCCAAGTTAATTTTGGGGTGGCTGATGGGATAATTTTTGTACTTGCAAATGTAAGAATCCAATGAACACACATACAAGTACTTGATCTTTTCTCCACAAGAAATGTCTGCTTCGTGGAAGAGCTTGATACAATTTGTACGCCCACCAAAGCGTCACTGGGACTGAGCGGCTGCCTGCTGTACACCTCATGCAGGAGTACAAATAGTTTCAAGTCCTTGTATGTTTGTTTCATCGCATTAAACGTTCACTCCCACATCTTTACGACAGTGTAGCCGGCATGCTTAAACTTTTCAACACAAGCCATGGTCGCTTCATAACGAGTCTACATGGTCTCATACTGGCTGTTTTTGATAGTGGTGGTTCTGTCAGGATAACAGAGAGTGCACCCGTGCCAAAAGCAGCCCCATAACTGAAAGATAGTGGTGGTATATCCCGCTTTAACAACGCCATCTACACGTCGCCCTAACACATATTCCCCACGGCTATTGCCCCCAAGAAGGATAGAGACACCACGTTGGTGGGCCTCCCAACAGAGCTATTGTACAGCGACGTGCGACTGTTGGTCTGTACACCGTTAGCAACCGTTAGGGATGATACCGATGGTATTCTCCTTAGATTAATTCGGCGGTAAACCAACATGGCCGCTCCAGATATCGTACACGCCTCTCTGAAAGGATCCACCTTTGCTTTCTCCATGATCATGTCTCTAAACTTGAGGCAGGCCTTCCGTAGGATCTCTACATCTTTCACGCAATACAGTTCCAGCTCGCGGTTAAAAATAAAGACATAATTTTCTTTTACCAAAGCGTCATACCACTTCTCAAAGTTCTCCTTTCCCTCAATTGACATCTCACCGATGCCGTAGTACTCCTTTGGAGGCAAGGGACCCCTATCCTATACCCCTTGTTATTTTTTATTGAAAAAATGGGGTAAATGTCCTTTGGCCAAAGAGTTGTCCAAGCCAAATGTCTTAGGCATCTTGGGCAACGACATCGGGAGAAAGTTAAGCGAGTCAATCAAGTGGAGCGGGCCGTAGCGCATGGACAGAATTTTCCCACAGTTCGTTTTGAGCTCTGGAGTCCATTTTTTAACCTCATTCATATATTTAAAAATAAACCAAACTGCCACCAAACTGGCACATGTTATGAGTCATCGTGGTTGCGACAGTGCGATGACGTCATCGGAAAAAACCCTTTGAATGGGGAGGGTTGTTAGGGTAAATGGCCTCATGTACTAGCTGACGGATTCAATGTCACGATCTATTCCTTTCAAGTCAAGCCGTAAAACTGGCACCAGTCATCAGGGAAAACCCATTGCTTGGCGAAAGGTGGGAGGGTTTCCAGGGTCAATGAGCTCATGTACTATCTCATGGTTTCAAGGTCGTCATCTATTCCTGTCTTGTCGAGCCACCAAACTGGAGCCAGTCATCAGGGAAAACCCATTGCCACATTTAAGGCCATAAATAAACCTTTGCGACTTTGAAACATGCCAACAGGTCGCTAACCCCATGTCTTCATGAAAATAACCAGAGGGGAAAGGGGGCCAAACATGGAGAGGAAGTGGAAAAGCACTGTACTCAGTCAGTGATATAAATAACAGCTCAATCACAGCGCTGTTCCCATACGTCCCACACATACAAACTGGTGAAATGTGGTCAGGAGGGAGGAGGAATGAGGTAGGGGAGGGGGAAGCCAACAGCCAATCAGATCGAGAGGGCATGGTCACGTGAAAGCTTCAAGCCAATCAGCGTTGGGGTCTAAGGTCAAATTACCCTGAAACTCCCTGCCCTCTACTCTAGACCTCTCGAAGACAGTATTATTGTGATCGTAAAAAAAATATAACTCGATATTTTAATAATAACAACGTTTCATGACCTACTGAAACCGAAAAAGTGTTTTTTTGTGATTCTGTCTGTCAATATCTTAGACTAGAGATGAAACTATTTTACCAATTAGGCTAAATCTTGGTATCTAGCGTTTTCATAAGGAAGGAGGAGTTCTTGGGATTAATTATATATATACATACATATCTATATGTGTATATATATATCTGTATATACATATCTATATATATATATCTGTGACTCTAAAATTAAGGGGAACTTTTTGAAGGGTAAAAGAGGGAAAATCTATTTTCTCAAAATTATCTCTAGCTATATTAGAAAAAGTTACCATGAATCCGTTCGCCAAACCTTATGATATCCAAGATTTGTTGATTTGTTATCACTTCTGATAGTCTCAAGATTCACACAAACACACAATTTGTTTTAAATTATCAACCTTTTTATAGTGAGATACGAACTTATGAAAATAACCGTTTGGATGTTTCCTGGTAAGTGTGTGGGTCATGCTCTTCTTTCCTCTTTTCAATTTATATTTTACTTAAATGAATCATAAATCTCCCGTCTCAGAAAAAGAGTAAAAATTAATAAAGAATCTAGTGTACACTTACCATCACAATAACTGTCTATACAAATACAATCATCTGTTTATAAACTCTTGTTGTGATACATTTTCACGCCATAAGAAAATAGTTAAGAAACAGCTAAGAGAAATAACTCAAGTGTTTTCTGAAAAATGGCCCTGTGTCTCACTGCTACCTAGTTGAAAATATTCGAATATGTTTGTATTTTTTAAAAAGGTACTTTCTAACCTGCCCTAACCTGTAGTTGTTACATCAGCTAGTAATCTCCTGTGATCATGTTGGTTTGTAGGTGCGATGGCAATATGCATCTCGCTGATGATGGGGCGACTTGGCACAATGGCGGCTTCACTGATGGTTGGACTACTCTTGGAACTCAACTGTGCTTCAGTCTTCTTCACACTATCAGGGATAATCCTGTGTAAGTTAACATTGGCAAGCATGCAGAAAGGGAACTTTGTTCCTCGATACTCACCCTGACTCTTCTGCTGGCTATCGTTGAGTGAACACAACACTAAAAACTAAATTGAATTAGAAGGTTTGCTTTAATACTTTTCTATTTCAGATACTGCTTTGAGATCATTATTAGAAATAATAAATGAGTGATTAAGACTAAATTTTTAATTAGATCAGTTCTAATAATAGCAGTGTGATATTAGCGGTTAGTGCCAACTTCTGTACCTATAGAGTGTTGTGTGATCAGCACAACGAGGCCTTTGGACGTTAATCTGTTTCTAGTTTTTTTTAACAAGAACTACTACTTTTTCATTCAAGTAGCATATCGTCTGTCCTCTCGAGGCTGAGTTGACCCCTTTCGAGTCCTCCTGCTTCACAGAAAATCTGTAAGCACCAGGGATCAAACCCGGGACTTATAGATCTGTAGCCAGGAACTCTGATTACCAGACCAGAAAGGGTGTCCGTGGCTAGTGGTGCAATATAACTACGATAGTAGTATACTGTCCCCGTCGTTCCACTTTGGAGAGAGTGTATATTGTGATGCCAGTGTGACTTTTAGTACTGTAAAATTTATTCAGACCTGGTATCTCTGAGAATACGTCCTTAAACTGTCACATTATCTCAATCATCTTTTGTTTACTTTCAGTAGGGATTTCTGATATTTTACCAACCTTTTCTTCGATTTCCCCCAAGAGTATATTTGCATCATTTATATTGATTTGTTGTGTTCTTAAGTTTTTTTATCTGATTTCATTTTTCACCGGTTGTTCTTTTTATATACATGGATAGCAATTTTAAAACTGATTTTCCTACAAATGAAATTTGTACCTCATAGGTATTTTTATTAATTGACATGTTTATTTTGAAAATTAATTATTACATTAAAGTTGGTCATCCAATCCACGCCTAAAATTACCAAAACAATTAAACGTTCAACAACCAAAAATTTAAAGTTTACCTCACTCCACCCAATTTTAATATCAAGTAATATGTGCTTCTGACTTTTTTTATTTTTTGCTTCCGTGGTACAGGTAATATAAACATTACTGACAGGGATTTTCCTTACATATTTTTTCTTAATATTTTCTAGAATAGTTTGAATGTTAAACATTTGACTGGGAGGTTAAACTAGGTGAAGATGTACCAGCATTTGCATGGAAGTAAAAATGGAAATCTTACAAGAATCAACGCATTAGTAAAGTAATAATAGTTTGTTCAAAATAAAAGTATTTATTTTGTCTGAAACCGTTTTTCATTGGCGTAAGAATTTTTTTATTGTTTTTGTTTTCTCTATGTCTGCCGAGATACCTACTCTTTGACAAAAGAGTGTGTCCTGGGAAATTAACTTGTTTACAAAAAATGAAGACTTTTGCAGGATCAGGTTTATCCCCTTTTCTTTGAGTTTTCTTGTTACCATACTAAGTTGTTCAATAAGTTCATCAGAGGTTCTAGACGCCATCAGAATATCAACACACAGGGCGACAAAACTAAGTAGTTCTTTTCCAAGAATATCCTCCAAACCTCTTATTAATGTACTTGTTGGAACTAAGTCAAAATGGAATCCTCTTAGAACAATAAGTTATCCCATTGTACATGACAAACGTATATTTGCAGTATTCCTGAGGTAGTTCTAATTGCCAGAGGTTAGGTAACGGCAGCCTTAAATGTTTTGTATCAACTCACTCGCGGGCACAAGGGATTTCGTTATCGTTTACTAAAACTTGATTAATTCTTCTAGCATCCAAACATAACTTAAATACTCCCCCTTCCTTTTTGATAACTACAATAATTTAATTGATAATCTTAGAGCTACATCACTGAGTAATATTCCAACTTATCATGTGATCTAAGATATATTGTACCGCTTACCGTTGACTGCATGGCACCGTGTACGACTTACAATTAAATATCACTTGGTTCGTTACCTGTATTTGACACTTGTAGAATTTATTCAGACCTGGTATCTCTGAGAATACGTCTTTAAACTGTCGCATTATCTCAATCATCTTTTGTTTACTTTCAGTAGGGATTTTTGATATTTTACCAACCTTATCTTCGATTTCCCCCAAGAGTATATTTGCGTCATTTATATTGATTTGTTGTGTTCTTAAGTTTTTTATCTGGTTTCATTTTTCACCGGTTGTTCTTTTTATATACATGGATCGCAATTTTAAAAATGATTCTCCTACAAATGGAATTTGTACCTAATAGGTATTTTTATTAATTGACAGGTTTATTTTGAAAATTAATTATTACATTAAAGTTGGTCATCCAATCCACGCCTAAAATTACCAAATCAATTAAACCTTCAACAACCAAAAATTTAAAGTTTACCTCACTCCACCCAATTTTAATATCAAGTAATATGTGCTTCTGACTTTTTTATTTTTTGCTCCCGTGGCACAGGTAATATAAACATTACTGACAGGGATTTTCCTTGCATAATTTTTCTTAATATTCTCTAGATTAGTTTGAAATTTTACAACCAGTATCTATAAGGGATTTTATTAACCGTCTATGCATGTTTCCCTCAATATCTGGTGATGTTGTCCTTATTATCTGTCCAACTTTTTTCATTTTCAAAAAGTGTTTTCTTTTGGATCACCTTGTAAATAGCTATTTACACTAACATTGTTAGTATTGTTAGCCTGACAGGTTTTGTAAGTCTAAGCCCTTTCTATAACAATTGTGTCGGCCACTGTCAGACTACTCAATGACTTGTCTGCCCATGTTGTGTACTGTTTAAGTTTCTTCACGCACAACCACGTGAGAATTTTGGGAATTTCCACTCTTTTGTTAAAGAAGTTTCCTCTATTTTATTTAGGTTCATTTCTATCAGCTTATCTCTCTGTTGACTATTATTTCCTTTGAATTATTATTTCTGAACTACATTATTCCTATCTCCTGGTGGCCTAAACAATTTTCCTTTATAATCATGATTAAAATTATCACCCTTATAAATAGGATTAAAATGATTTAGTTTGTAGCTAAATCTCTCCCAGGTTCGAGCTCTCGATTCTAAGTTCGATCTTTGGTTGGTCTCATTTGGTCATTTCCATAATCCCTATAATTTGCTGTATTTTCTGGATAGTTAATTTAATCTTTCCTGGTTAGTTGTGTTCCTCCATTTTGTAATCTGGGACGCTGTACATGTGACCTTGACCTTTCCCTTCTTGAGCATTTATCAAGTATCAAGTATTTCTCTAATCTCAACACTAATCTTAACTCTAGCATCAATAAACGCGTATTTTATTTCTTAAGGAAAATGATGTAATTACTGATAAACTAACATTTCCTCATCAATAGGCGTGTCCAAATTCTAGGTTTTCATGGAATTGCTTTTGTAGTTTTCACACATATGTGGTTCATATTGGTCAGTAAAAAACTATTTACTAATTTATCCTGTTTATATATGAACAAAATCTCTTACGAAACCGTAATTGTATAATAACATGTGGTATAGTCAGCCTCATGAAAGCTCATCCATACCTTAGCCTCCACCTATTAGTTTTGAATTAAGAAATGCTAATTTTGGTGCCTCCGTGAGTTTTCTATTTCCACGACCTATTGTATATATATATATATATATATATATATATATACATACACACAAGAGGTCGTGGACAATCAGATATATATATACACATACATCTGGTAAAGTGTGTTCATCATTAAGGTCATTTTGAAACCTGAGATTGTTTGTTGTTCTTTCTCTACAGTAGCAAATCGTCCTGTTAAATTATTAACGTGTATTACTAATTGTATTTTATTTCTACTGCAATTTTCCTGCACTGCTAAAACCTTAGACTCCAGAGCGTCATGTATATGCTTTAAATTTTCTTTTGTATTCTTTAGTTTTTTCATGTGCTCATGCATTTTTTTTTTCTTTACTATTCTTCTCTAAATTTCTACAACTCTTCCCTCAACTTTAGTTTGGTCATTTTTTTTGTTTTATGAGTCCCTTTTTCTAATTTCCTATCAAAATTACACTTTATAGAACAAATTCTGATCTGCACATCCTCCTCTACTTTTTTATATTCATTTTTATTTTTGCTGAATTCCATTTTTTTTTCCAAGTTGAGCCCAACACTCCTAAACTGACCTCTAATTTCCTTACAATTATTTTCAATTCTTTTCAATTCTTTAATTAATCCCTTTTAAATTATCTTTTGATCCTTTCTTTAATTCCTGGCAAGTCTCATAAAATTTTTAGTTTACACTCTTAAATTTTTAAGCAAACTTTCAATTTAAATCGGTTAAATTTTCACTGTTCTCTTTGTTTTCCCTAATGCTTGTTTCAGTATTTTCTTTAAATTTCATAATTTAAAACTCCTTACCACTCTTTTCAAATCGTTCATTTATTTCCTGTCCAAACTCTCTTATAAACGGCATCAACATTGCGTTTGTTCCCATTCTAAGGCTTGTTTTGGTTCACTTGTTACCTATTTTCTTTCGGTGGTTTGCCCATCTGGACGATCTACCACTGTTTCTGTTTTGTCAACAATTGGATTCGATTGCTTTAACTCTAACTCATTGTCATCATCTAAAGTGTTTTGGGAAATTGGGAACATGGAGAATACTCCTCACTGTCGGAGTTACTACTTTTTCCATTTTCCCAGATAAAATTTGCAAATTCTAATATTTATTTTATCTTAAGCTACCAAAAGTTATTTGATTGGATTCCCGCGCAGGTAAATTAATTACTTAATAAAAAATATACATATATATATATAAATAAAATATTATTAAGTTGAATTTGAAAATACATCTCGGACAGTTTGTCTTCTCCCGTATATTTTGGTGAAATGTGGAGCCCTGTGGCTTAGCAGGTGGAGCACCTCTTCTTCATGGAACTTGGGAGTTTTGATCCTCCCCGTTGTCGGTGCCAACGGTAGTGTTTTCCGTGAGACCGCCATAGAGCTTACTTACACTGTTACGTCACATTATCTCGTGTTATTGTTTAAAGTGTTTCATAATCAGGCTAAGTAACGAGTCATTTCCTTTGTCTGTCCTTAATGTTATTACTTGTACATGTTCCTCTCTGAGTGTCCTATCATTATTTAAAAGGTTCCTTTTCTCCCTTTGTGGTTACATATCCTCATATACTCATATACTCATCACAATACATTGTTAGGTTAGTCAAATCTTATAGATTACGGGGGGAGGGGGTAAGACATTCAACGTGAATGGAAGAATTATTTATAACTGTGTTTAGAGTATTGGCAAACTCAATGGGAAGAGATCATACAAAATACCTACGAGCATATGGAGGGTTGGAGGGCTCTTATGACCACGACGTAAAATGTTAGCTATTGCCTTCCTAATCCTTAGCAAATTAGTGTATTTAGTACATGGGTGTATAACCTGAATGGGTAGTAAGACGTGCTGCTAAAAAAATACTGAAAAAACTTATAAGACTTAGTTTGTAAGGGCTACCTCTTCCTCCTTGCTCCACGCCATTTAAAAAGGTTCGAATCCCTGTTCCTACACAATATTTATAAGCCTGCCCGGCTAGTGCCAGTGAAGAATCATCCGGGTTTACTCTTGGGCTTTTGGGTACGTTAACTCGCCACGGCTGAAGGGAGGGGGTTGTCTGTCAATTCTGAGGCATCTTCCTCGACAGTAACATTTTCAAAACTCTAAGTAAAAATACAGACTCAACTGTTAAATAGACCAAGAAATTCATATGACCATTTCTAGTAGAAGTGTCTATAAACCATAACGTATTTAATTTGTATGGGCTCATAGTCTGTGGATTATCAGTTTCTGGTATTCAAACAGCTCTGGCTAACAATGTAACAGAAAGTTAGTTTACACACACAATGCCTGCATTCCTGGTGTGACAAGCGGAGTGTTTCCTCAAAAATCAAAGAGTCCTGTGGCCTGGTTGAAGGGAAAACTGGGTGGAGACTACCTTCTATCTCGTTATTTCCGTGAAGTGAAATATGTTTGGCCACCAATTGTTGTTAGTCCACCAGAGGGCGCTTTTCCTTATCCCTTGGTGTTTTCTTTGGAGCGAGAAGATGAGGATTCCCTCGTCCTCACTCTCTGGAGCACTAACACCGGTGAACTTGTTTAAATACATTATCTCTAACTTTAGCTCCCACTCTCCAGAAGTCCACCTTCCTCCTGCCCAGTTCCCAAAACAGTCACTGTAGACTGTACAGCAACAACAACAAAACCTTGCCAGTTTATCCACAAAATAAATCACTAGCACCCTTTGTTTCTTATTCTTGAATATTTAACAAATTAAGTAGTGTACATTTTAATTTATAGATCATTTAACACAAACCAAATCCTAACCTAGATAATATATTATAAAATTACCTTTAAACACACACTGATAATAAAAACAAATTAAAACAATAAACAGAAAAATACCGCAACACTTTGGCAACAATGAAAGCTTGTGGAGTGGAATGGCGGTGTGCGGGGTAGAAAGAGGGGGGAGCCCTAACCTATCAAAGAAGCCAGGTCATGCCATCTATGAGCTAAGTATGATATTAACAGCACGGTCCCAGAACCAATCACAGTGGCCGTTTGCTAGGCCACGCCCATACGTAGACTAGTCCTTTCAACTAATATTTAGTAATACAAATCAAATGTATAACTCACTATATTGTGTTCAAACACAACCTTGTGCATATAATTTGTACACGTGACAGCATCAATTCCGTCGCTGACGGCTGTTTGTCTGGTAGTTACTGAGACATTATAAATCACACTTACTCTGCCTTGAACTATAAGGGACGAATTACCATGAGCATGTTACACATACGGGATAAATCAATGTAGAACATAGGTGCAAGGAGTTTAAGGTTTGATTCTTGTGTCTAGGGGTAATACTTCAACAAATACCTAAACCCTATTGTATACTATTACAATTGTTGCACATGAATTGATACAGAGATAGATCTAGATAACAATATATACAGTATTCTCTCTTCTGCGTGACCGGAAACGTTGACCTTAGTCTGCACCTAGCCTTAATGAAAATAAAACGTCAAGACTATACCAAGATCTAACATTAAGTAGAACGGAATGTGAGTTTCTGTTTTTAAGCTATTGAAGTAGCCTGCTAAGCCAATCTTGCTGCATTTATTGATGTTATATGGGGATCTCCTTTATTGGCTCTATCGGCTACCATTGTATCGATGTGAGCATAAATTAAGGCCGTACGATATTTTAATAAGTTGATCACTTTTTGACTGCTAGCATTAGTAAGCTATATGTAAGTTAATTAATGTGTTTGATCATTTTCCTCCCCAGTTTGTGGATTCCTGTCATTTATGCTGCCGACTACAACTTCCAAACTAAGACCAGCATCATGATCAAACAGCAGGCATCTTTCAAGAAAAACAAACAATCCCGAAAGTTCAGAGATATTTTGTCGAGATTAAAATAACCTCGGCCTCCTGAGGACAGTAAATCATAATTGCTTATTGTAGTCAATGATTGTCTATGGCCACTGCAAGTTTTTGTCTTTGTATTGAACAGATGAGCAAATGTACGCTCGCTGTTTTAAACTTGCACTAAACTTTAAAATTGATGTGCATTTATTTGTTGGTACACCAAAAAAGTATTGTGAAAACTACAAGTTTATTATGATATATGTAATCGAATTATAATTTGACATAAAGGCGGCTAAAAATAATGAGGATTGTTTGTTGTAGTGTTTCCATTTCGTTATTAAAATGTGTTTATAATTTTACAAGTTAACTCACATCTATGTGTTGTGATGAAATGGATAGAAAAATTACGAGTAAAATGTGTTCACATCGAAACACACCGGATACGGGGGTTTAAAAAGATCTCATTAAAAATCTAACTTTGTTTCAAGTTTTTAATTTCAAGTAAAATTGTGTTAACCTAGATATGTAAATTAAAGGAGCTCCACAGACAGGTTAAAATTGAGAGTACATAAATAACCAAACGCATAACATAAAATAGTTTTCTTTTATTCTTTTATTTCATGATAACTTTTAAATTTGTTCAATTAGAATATAATATAACATTTAGGTATAAGTAAATTTTTTNAAAATTTTTTGCCCCCCCCCCCCCTCCCCCCAGCATTATCAACCAGCTTCTTGTTGTATAATGTAAAATCGCTATGGCAACCAGACAGGCAAAGAGAAGGGGTTTCCTAAGCATGTGTTTAAACCCAGTAGTCCTGGAAAAAGAGTTCTCGTGCAACTGAGCTACATAAACTATATATTTTTTTATATACAGCCTTAGAGGAGGAATATTTTATTTAAGTTTGTTTGCTAACACATTCTTTCTTTTTCCTTGTTTATAAATATTTTTTCTGGGCCACAATAATATGATGTTATAACAGCAGGTTCAAATACAACCTTTATGGCTACATATAGTAGTACTCGATTGTCGGGAGATGGGGTAGTAATGTGTCAGTTGTTGTATTGTATCGTTGTTACTTACTACAAAATGGACTGTCTTCAATTAAATGTTGTAGCGCGTAATTTCAACCAATAGGAATTAAGAAAACATAAGCAGTCGAAAAATAATAAATATATCGCACCGTTATAGTTTATACAGATATATAGGTAGAGCTGTTTTTCTATACAACAATTCATTTATGTTGTAAAACGGAGTATAATTACTGACAGACTAAATACTAATATGTATGAAAAAAGTGCATTGAGCAAAAACATTTAGTAATGAATAAAATGATAGAGTATTAGGAAAAAAGTAGAACACAAATAAAAGACACTAACACAAATTTACACACACTTCAATATTTCGATGCTATTAAAGCACCTTCCTCAGGAAGTAGTAGTAATTAGACTGAAGAGCATCGAAATATTGAAGTGTGTGTAAATTTGTGTTAGTGTATTTTATTTGTGTTCTACTTTTTTCCTAATACTCAGACTAAATACTAAGTATTTTAGCGAAATCCATTTTGCACTCGTGTTTAGTTTAGCGAGTTAAGTCAATAAAAATTGGAACAAGAGCATGCATTCATCAACTATGAATTATTAATCAAAGTTATCATATTAATGTTTTTAAGTAATTAATATATATATATATATATATATAAATGTTTTAAACACCAATTTTTTTAATTAGAAAAATGCAGTTTGTATTCATATAGATTTCGATGAAATTGGCTATCATCCTATATTAAATAAATATTAACCTTTAGTGATTTTAGTAGTGCAACCATATTTGTTTTTATTGGCTGAACGCAACAGATCGAGATATTCAATGTAGATGGTTCAGAAACGCACTATAATCTAAATTTAAAAACATTAACATATTACTTATTAATTGACATTGTTTAAAATAATATAAACACAAATACTCATTCACTGATGAACCAAGACTTGTCTTCTTGGTACTCTCAACTGGACTAAGTCGCCACCTTCTCAATTCTCTTTCATGCTATACATAATATAAAACACTAACATTTAAGAAACTGAAAGGAGAGATTACAAAGAAAATAAATCCCGAAATATTTATCTCGGTTACAACACTTAAAACTATCAAATATTTAGTCCTACCATTCTGTAAACCTTATTTGAAGTGTCACAAGAGTTCTGATAGCTGTATAAACTGTTTCTTCATAAGTCTAGTCTCGACGGTCTTGCTTCCCCTTCTAGACATCTTGACCTCTTCCTGTGGTCCAGATTCTGGTGTCAGGATGATCTCAGTATCCAACTATTGCCATTCCACTGGAATCGTAGACACCCCTAGTGGGTAAAGGTGCTGGAATTGTCTGATCCATTCTCCATCAGCTGTTTTCAGCTTGACTACCCTAGTGACCCAGGATACACCTCCAAGATGATACCAAGAGACCATATCTCCCGCCCCGACGCTGCTGATCTCGCTTTGACCATGCTGCCCCAGTTGGGCCAGGTACTCGCTCATGAAAATGAGTCTTAGATCTTCACACAGTTTTTGTAGGTACCTGCTTCTCTTGCCAAGGTCAATCTTGTCTATCGCATCCAGATTTGCCGTTTCATTGCTTGAAACTCCTTGTAGAAAAATTGCTGTGTCATAGGTTTAAGTTCATCAAAACTATCAGCAATAAAGGTTAATGGTCATTTAATTATGGCCTATGTATGTGCAACTCTTCATACTACACTGATGCTTGCCCCAAGGTCCATCTTAAGAGTTCCTTTACAGTCCTGACTAGCCTTTATCACCATTCTCCCCACCAAGCCACTGTAAGAGGTACGAACCTCCATTATATTCTTTTGATGGTTTATTAAGCTATTACTGTCTGCCAATCAAATCTCTGTGAGGCACTGTTGAGTCCCATAAAATTAGTCCCATTATCAGAACATAATAGAGAAATCCTCATTCTTCGAGCAATAAACCTTCTAAATGCAAGAATGAAAGCCTCTGTAGAGAAGGACTATACAAGTCCCACGCACAATCCGAGCCTTTACACCTGACATGATCCTAGTAGCAATTACTGCTGCCAGGAGCTCCGAGCGTGGAACAGTAGCCTGTTTCAAAGGTGCGATCCTAGTCTTAGCCTGTACTAACTGTATACTGAAACATCCGTTTCTTTTCTTGCTCTCAAGAACAAACAAGCTGACAGAAGACGTGTAGAGTGAGATAATACATAGTGCAGCCCTCCATGGTGTGCGACACTTAGCCGACCAATGTGCTTGAAAGACCTGAATCTGCTTGCGACGTCATCTGGAAGTTCATCGTCCCAACTAAGGCTCTTTTTCAATACAAACACAAATACTCATTTACTGATGACTGGTACTACCAACTGAACTGAGTCTCCGCCATATTGTTCCCTTGTTCATGCAGGTTACATGTGAGGAACTGAAAGAATAGATCTCAAACCATAGCCAGTCAGAATTACGACAATCGGCTGCGACTCGATGTAGATAACCATTACCAATGGCCATTGGTTGAGGGAAATAAGTTTACTGGACTGGAGATTACACAGATGTTAAGTCCCCACCTTAAGCTTAACTGTTAGTAGTTATATTTTAATTTGTCTGGTAATATATTCCTGAATTTGTAAAATTCATCCAAAATAAACAGATAAAAAATTTACTTTTTAGTTATTTGTATTGTATTTAAAATATAATTTAGTTTTTGTTTTAAATTTTTGTGGTGAGTTTTTTTAATTAAAATGTTTCAAACTTTATTTTAATTTAAATCCCTCGTCTTATATTTATTGAGTACAGACTGATCCTTCACACGATATCAATTAGCCTAGTGCATCTACATGATATAATTGACGTAATCAGTGAATCTATGCAGAACCGTAACTAGCTTTGGGTATAGTGCGATTTATTCGTCCTATCTTGGGCCATTTCTTTCTTGAAATATTAAAAAATGTATATTAACCATAAATTATTTCAAACGTTAAAACACGTTGAATCGATTAGAAGAAAATAAATTTTAAATATAATAAGAAAAAGTTCCACTCACCTAAGTGACGGGTATCTTTTGGTCGTTTTAGAATTATTTTGATGTATTACATTAAACCCCAAACATAGCTTTAAATGTATTTACAACGGCGTAAATTATTATTATTATTATTATTATTATTATTATTAGCACCGTGTCTTACTACCCGTTCGGGTTATACGCACTTACGCTAA
>CABFOV010004752.1:39189-49292 GCA_902141375.1 Timema poppense | reverse complement strand
TGAGAACTAGTAAAGAGCCGTTGTACGGGTGCGTTTTGGACCCAAGCGACAACTTCTAATATTAACAACTCACTTTGGTGGTTGAATGGTCTAAGGCGCTACTCTTGCAATAGACTGGACTACTGATGACAAGCGGATCAGGGTTCGATCACGGTCGGTTGTACTTAGGGTAGTTTTATATAAATGCTATCCCACTCTCCCCGTGCACGAAAATGCGGGTACACTTAATCTAAATTCAACCTTCCTATTACCTGGCACATTAGTATTATTAGTTCATAGGCGTATAACCTGAGAGGGTAGTAAGACGCGGTGATGGGAAAAAATTCAAAAATTTTGAATGATTTAATTTGGAAGAGCAGAATCTTGAATACTTTATTTTATCACCGTGTCTTACTACCCGTTTGGGCTATACGCATATGTACTAATACACTAATGTGCTAGGATTGAGGAAGGTTTAATATATAAGGAAAACTGTACCCACATTTGCGTGGACAGAGTGAGTGGAAAGTAATTGCGGAAACACCAACTTAAGAACAATTTACTGGGATTCCAACCTTGATCCCCCCATAATCTGCAGTCTATCTAGTCTATTGCAAGAGTGAAACTGTGGACCATTCGAACCACTGAAGTAGGTGTAGAGCTATTATTACGGCCTCTTTAGCGCTGATGGAGTTATTATGGCCTGGCAGTAAAAACATGTCCGGAATATTTACATTTAATAAAACGTAAGATAAATGAAGAACTTAGAGAATAAGTACCCCCTTTTGTGTCAAGGGAAAGTCAGAAACTAATTAGAGAAAAAAACTCAGTGCACTAGAGTGAAATTTGAACCCATGCCACCAATTATCCAGACTAGACGAGCCTGACATTCAGTCCACCTGCCCACCGATGTGGCTGCCAAGGATTAAAAACACAGACATACACTATTCAAAAGAATAAACGTTTCACTGATGATCGATTTAGAAGGAATAGTATTGAAATTTTATTCACAAATACAAAATAAAATCTAGTGGTTTTTTTAATACGTGATCTGAATCAAAGTTTGTGATTTAATGATATGTAAATATCTCAACATCCTGCAACTTAGATGTTTTCAGATATTTTATCATCATAGACAGCTTAATTTTAAGGTCTCTATCGAGATATTTAATAAAGATAAGTGTCCCATTAATATTCAATTCATGAATTAATTGAGTCTATTACTTCTCAAAATAGATAGATGGATTTACTATCATGATAAAAATAAAAGAATGTACTAGTGATATAAAACAGTATTTACATTTTAAAGGCTAATAAATATATTTAAATATTATCTTGTCTTAGGTTAGGATATAAAAAAAATAGTATAACACATTTCATTTTTTTAAATAGGCATTAATGTATGTTTAAAATGTTATCTACCGTGTTGTTAACCATCCTTTATGAAATATAACAGTCCATTATTAATTTTTGTTTTGGCTTCAAAATTACTTATTATTATATGTTTTCTCAGGTCCATTCCTTTTGTCAGTGAACTAAGACCTTTAGTGTGCCATGTCCTCTGCCCCCTCTTTGAGCTTCCGGAATTGTCTTTTTTACTTCAAGTCATCAAATATTTAAATCCTCCAACGTCGTAAGCTCCTTTTCCCCCTCATCCTTTCCTTCTATGGCGTCGTGCAGAAGACAAATCCTCCTAAGGATGTGTCCGGTCCAGTTTGGTTTGTACCGAAGAATCACATCCAAAGTGGTTCATTTATCACTCACTCATTTTAAGACTTCTTCATTTGTCACTATGTCTATCCACTTTCTATGTTCATGTCTTCTCCATCACCACATTTCAAAGCTCTCCAAGTATTTATTTTTCATCTTTATAAGAGTCCAAGTTTCTAATCTGTAAAGCGTAGTGTTTCAAATGGATCATTTCATCAGTTTCTTCCTCAGTTCCAAATTCAACTCGCTGGTCAGCAGTAACCGCTTCTTGTTGTAAGCTACCTTGGCATTGATGATGCTCGACCAAATTTTCTTGATAAGGTTGGTATCCTTTGTCAATGGACTTCCCAGGTACTTGAATTGCTCTATATTTTCCAACTCCTGGTTTCCGATTTTGATTTTAAGTAGTGCTTCATTTGTTGTGATCACCATGACTTTTTACGTCTTTGTTCTAGATCATCTGCATATTTTATTGTGTTGATGACGCATTTTCCTATTCTAAAATTTCTAAGTCTCTTCAGGGCTACCCTGACCATCCACTTTCCATACAAATTGAAAATAGTGGGTGATAAAAAGCATCCCTGTCTCACTCCCCTTCCTATCTCTACACTGTTAGTCTCTCTATCATTCAATCTCACCTTCACTCGCTGTCCCAAGTACAGGTTTGCAATCAGCCCTCTGTTCCTCTAGTTTATAATGATCTTCTTGAGCAGTTCCATCAGTTGCTACCACATCACTCTATAGAACGCCTTTTTGTTAGTCGATTAAACAAATATAAACCACTTTCTTGACTTCCAGAACTATATATGAAATTATTCTCAGCATCCCAATGGCATCTCTGGTTTCTTTTCTGAATCCAAATTGGTCTTCTTTCATCACAATTTATATTTTCTGTTCTAGTCACCTGTTAAGTATTCTTGCCATGATATTCCCCACATGAGAGATGAGGCTGATGGTCCTATGGTCAAAATACTTATTGGGTTGTTTCTTCTTCTTCAGAACTATCGTGGCTACGTCTAGAAAGTTCTTGGACCATTCTCTTGTCTCATATATCCTTTTTATGAGTTTTGAGAGAGCCATTAATCCGTTGTTCCCTAGTTCCTACGGAACGTCAGCTGGTATATTGTCATCCCCAGCAGCTTTCCTTTTTGCATGTCGTTTATTACTTTCTCCACTTCACTCTTTCAAACGCTGGATCCTTTTCTGTCTTCCTCTACTTCGCCTTCTGTTTCAATTTCCATGTGTTCTGATCAATTTTTCTTGCTATACGCTTTTTCTATATATTTTCCCCAAATTTTAAGAACCTCTAACGATCCGTCACCATCTGAACTTTTGGGTTTTCTATTCTTATTGTTCGCACACTTTAGTTTTCATTCTCTCCCAGTTACTTTTCTTTCTGGTACGTGAGATCATACCTTCTTTTTCTTCGCATTTCTATAATTTCATCACATGTCTTTTTTATATGGTATTTCTTCGCTTTGTCTGTTTCTCTATTTAAATCGTTGTTTAACCTAATATATTATTCTTTGTTGACTTTTCTACTTCCTTCTTTCTTCAATTTTTAGCCAGGTTTCCACTGGCTTTCAAGCTAGTGATTCTACATGGTTGTATTAGGCCACTTTGCGGCTCGGTCTTGATGGCTGGCAGTGTGTCATACTATCTGGCCTGTATGACCACTCAATTGTAAATCGTACGGGTAAGTAGTCAGTTTAGGGAATTTGTGGCCAACGTATTAGAACTGATTGGGTCCTTACTAGTTACAATCAATGGATACTCAGTTGTTTAACCGGTTGGTGTTGGCAACTAGTGGGTCGCTACTATCCTTGAGACGCGGCTCGTGTTTGATAGAATAGTTCTCGTGGCCGGCCCCCTTAAGGTGGCGCACGTTTGTATTCCTGAACTTCGTTGCTTTGTTATTTTGTGAATCTTTCTTTTAGTTCCTTCTGTTTGTAACTCAGGTTGTACTAATTGGTACTTAGCCTGTCATGATTAAACTAAGGCCTGGTATCCTAAGCCACCTCTTTATACATTTCGTCTAAGTGTCCCCTCGGGTGGGACTGCCTAGTGTTACAAATTACTATTATTAACTAGTAAGCGCTTCTGAGCTAGAGCTTCTATTGCATCAGCTCTCACTCTTAAGAGTAGGGCCTAAACGCCATTAGTATAGTTGTTCAGTTTACCCTGGTATTCTTGTCAGTAAATTTGGTTTATTCTTAAAATTGAAAAATGACACCTAGACATAGGAATCAAACCCGGGACCTTTGGCTTAGTACGGAAATGCCCTTACCACTGAGCTATACAGGAATCGTCCCGTGCCCAGGGTCATTCTTCACTCATATTATAAGGCAGAGTCTATGATGGACGTGCTGGGTAGCTCAGTGGTAAGAGCATTGACGCACTAAGCCAAAGGTCCCGGGTTAGATTCCCGTGTCCCGGTGTCATTTTTAAATTTTCAGAATATGATATCTAGATGGAGTAATCCTCACTAAAAAGCATAAATAATAACTTCGTCTATTTGATTTACATTAGGTTTAATTGTTTGTTGCTTCATGAACATTTCTTGGCCGTGTTCTGGCCTATTCTAGTTTTAACTGATTAGGGTAAGAAGGATTTAGGTTCTTTGAACATCTCTCGTTTTAGAGAGAGTCAAGGTCCGACTGTTATCAGAGAGGCATTAATTCAGAAACCCAATCCAAGAATGGTGGTGTTGGCAATTTCTTGGAAACTTGGTTCTTCTCCCCTAACACTTGCTAGGAGTTACAACTAAGCTATTTAATGTGCTTTCTATATTCTATCTTGGGTTGATATATTTGTTTATATTGATATATTTTGAGCACGTATACTTTGTAAAGTATGGATTGCCATTACGCTTGTAAGGTTGTCACTCTCATATTATGTTTTTTCTGTGAATATTAAAATATATATCAAACCGCCTTTAACTCTTAGTGTTTTTACCTAACATTGCCTCCCCTACTTTTATATTGTTGTTAAAGTTAGCAACGCTACTACCTTCAGGTCTAGGCGCCACAACAGTTAGGTCCATCAAAGGGTCAGTTTTGTTTCGGTACTACCAGATGAAACAACGTATTTTGGAACAGCTGAACAAATGGGTCTTTGTATTAGATATCTGAACATACTCTCAATTAAAGTCCGAGAGGAGTTCTAAGGGTTTGTAAAAGTGAGAGATCTTAGTGGTGAGGTTCTCACAAACTTACTTCTTGGCAAATTAAATAATATGATGCTTGAAATTGAGCACACGTGTGGTCAAGGGTACAATGGAGGATCTGATATGTCCGGTAGAATCAAAGTTGTGCAAGGTCGCATCAGGTAAAAGCAACCTCTTGCTATCTATATCCACTGTACTTCTAACCAACAATATTTGTCAATTTCTTAAAGCACGTTCTTCATCAAGTGTAAGGAGTGGTATTTCTGTGCTCAGTGACGTAACAAATGAAGTAAGAGACTCTATTAAACTAACGGTTTTAATTAAAAGCAAAATACGTGATAATTATCCTGGAGAAATAAGATTCAAAATTAGAATGCTTTGTGAGACGCTATGGATAGAGCGACACGATACATGCTAACACTTTTTACTTCTTTTTTTATATATATAGTTGTATGCTTTCTACAAAGTTTTTGTTTGGAATCACCATCATCAAAGTCATCACTCTTACTCACCTCAGTTCTCAAATTTGACTTTATTATAATGTTGAATATTATTTCATTAATCTTTGGCCTAACTGTCACGTTGTCTCGTTAGCTTCAAAATCCTTCGTTATACCTCAAGCAGTGCTATAGAATGGTAGAAAACGTTTTAGAAACAAAGAAAGATTAACTTCAAGATACATATAGGTTTACTGTGAATCAATGAATTTGGCTGAGAAACGTGAAGTTGAAATCACCAGGCCAAGAACCGTCCAGAGGCATCTTCATAGGTTAAATGTTGATACATCAAGTCCTGAGGAATATTATAGACCCAATGGACTGAATGTTTCTCTGTAATTCATAGACTATCTTTCTCATGATTATCAACTTGATTTTCTTCAAATGACCACAGAAACGTTATCACATTATATGGGTTAATTCCAGCATATACCAACCAAGACTATGAACTTTAGTTGCAAGCAGCTCAAATATTTGATAACGGCCTTCCTGGGACTTTTGTCAGAACTTCGTGGGGAGATTGACTTGTGGCGACAACGCTGTAAAAATAAAGATAAGGCAGAGAGAGTGTCCATTTAGTTCGGTTGAAAGCTTATTACATGCTTCAGATAGATTTTACCCAAACATTACAAATTCTTCTTCACATTTTATATGTTCTTCTCGTGACTACTTGCACTAGTGAGATATCATTTTACACATTCAAGATATCAATACATACCTAAGATACCTAACAATACCTAAACATAAATTAGGAACGGTTTGGCAATGTGGAATGTTAATCAAAGAGTAGAAAGTCTTCTTGAATAGATTTTAGAGAATATAGTTCAAAAGAATCAAATAAAAATGAAATATTATTATTAGCACCGCGTCTTACTACCCGTTCGGGTTATACGCACTTGCGCTAATGTGTAATGGTAGGGTGATTGTGATAGGGTGATTGTGAGATGAAATGGAGGACCTACAGTTTAACGTGGAATCCGAACCACGGTGCAGGCCTGGCATTCCCCACATTGGCAAGATATATTGTCAGAGGTGAAGGAAGGGTTTGGTGATCAGATAAATCTGTGCCGGGACCGAGGATTGAATCCTGGCCGCCAGCACAGAAGTCTGACATCTTACCCCTAGACCACCTGGTCACCAAAAATGAAATAATTGCTGTTATAAAATAAGAGGTAAGTTGGTCCTATTATGTTGTGTACGGGCTAGATGATTATCTAATAGGTTTATTGTTGTTGTTTCACAATATCTATTTATTAATGACTTACATTATTTGATGTTTATGGTGTTCTATGATTTATTCATTGGCAACGCTCAGAACATGCAAAATAAATCAAAACTATAATATTTTTAACACTGTGAAATATTATTATAATTGTATTAAATTATGATGTAAGTATATAATATAAAATAATTATATATTATATTGTAAATATATGAAATTAAATAATTATATATTACGCATATTAAATATAATAATTATATATTATACAGTAAGTATATGATATATATTAACTTTCATGTTTCTTTATAAGTAATCTAATGTGTTTTAAACAGTACTGTATTTACATTGTTGATAAATGTGTTATTTATAATTATGACACCCTATTAAAATGATCTGGATCCACCACTGGGTAAAATTTCAGTTATGCATTTACAGCACATCAATATGAATTATATTTGCGCATATATTCAACATAGATACCTAAAAATGACAAAACAATAAATCAAATCAAGGGAAAAAATCTAAAAACCAACATTTCTATAACCAGGGGTCACGAGCAGAGTTTATGTGCACATGAGTATTTTCTGTAATGTACCAAAATAAAATGATATGTCATCAAAATCCGGGCTCTGTTGATAATATTGCCAAGTCAAAATAAAGTAAGAAAACTATATCTTGAGATATTTTTTTTCGAAAACACTTAAATGCATCTCCATCTGATACATGATATTAATATCTTTTGAAGAGCTCATACACTCGAACCAACCATAAACATTTTATTATAGGAAGCCTTTCTCTTTCATCTCATGAATTTTATTTTGATACATGAAATATTTGATAGTATGTTGTTTGGTGTAAAAACATGTCTGTGTGGTATTAAATACAAAATTGGCTCTTTCCGCTTTCATTTTTTATTTTATTTAAAAAATTTAATCAACTCATGTAGCAACATGGTAATAGTTAAATATCTATTTTACTATGGTAGAGCCATGTATATGACACAACTGTTTCTTATATTTTATGTTAAAAAAATAGCCTGTCTTAAAATAATCCCAATAGTAAACGCCCTCTTCTTTTAAGTTTAAAATATTTTAGGAAAAAAAATTAAATAAATTGAATCAAACAACTTAAAAAGTAGGCATTTATAAGCTTTAAAACAATTCTTTTTTAATTTAGTAATAGTTTGAAAACTATAACTTAAATTTTAAGACTAAGGCCCGTTCCACGATATAATATCTTTTATAGCTTTTTTAGTTTATTGTGTTTATTATTCTTAAATTATTTGGACTGATTTTATAAATGATAAATATATTTAAATCCAGAACGCGTCAAGACTAATTCTGATAGTAACTCACCTGTTTTTAAATGTTCCCAAAGGCAATTCGCTAAACTTATCACAGCTAGCATTATTTTATTGGCGATGGAACATTGTCAAACGCACTAGCTGAAACTAGAATAAAATGTTAGAAATATATTAAAATGATATCCGAAAAATTGCCAAAATAATCACTATAATTTAACTAAACTTTATAAATATGAATGATATGACAGATATTCAAGCTTGGCTTGGATACATTATTTCCCAAGAGGTTTCTACAATCAAATTGTTTAAATTACAACAATATATTGAACAGCACTTTTAAAATGTATCAAACATAATTATATAATAATTGAATTACGCGTAATAAAAATTATCAATCACAACTATTTGAGGGGCGATCAACTATGAAGAGTTTATGTATTTGATTAATATTGCTTTATCTCAGTATATTTTATACAATATTTCGTCTGAATAATAAAATAGCTTGTTTCTTATCAGGCCAGCTTTAATAAATAAATAATATATTATGATTTTTGATCAGATGAAGCAATACTAAGATAATATAACTAAAACTAAACGAAAGGGTCCTTTTACATTATAATTTGTTAAATTGTAACACCTTTTCTGAAAGAATATTAAATTGATAATTGTATTTTTTCCAGTTTCATAACCACACAAAACTTCTGTTAGAGGTATATACATACTCTTAGGTTTTGTAACATTGTATTACAATATACTACCCACACCCACGTTAACCTTCACGCATCAACGCTCTATTGGATTCATACTACCCACTCCTAGACTAATAATCTTCCTACAATGGTACTCTTCGCTATTGTAGTTCACGGTAGTTTCGATCTTTATCAAGAACAATACTAAACCATATAAAACCAGAATAAACTCCCTGCAATCTAAAACTGTTCATGTACTTACCATTTGTATTTTCTGGCTAGAACGACCTCCAAGTCGGGCCTACACATGTCGTGTCCTAGTTTGACGAGTGGACCGAGCGAGCTAAGGTGAGCCCGCAGCTGATGTTCTGACCGCCCCGGTCAAAGTTAAACAAAAATGGGCCTGTCAAGATTTCCCTCGAGCAGTGGACGGTGACTATCCCGCCCTCTGGTGGACGAAACCTCCTCTACCGCTGAAACATTGTGTGACTGAAGACGTCTCGATTGAAGAGATCTAAAGGGTCGATGTAAACAACGGGCGTACGTGATCATCCCTGCGTTGCCCAATACCACGAGCTGGTCGATGGTCTAAGTGATTTCATGCTAGTTTCAAGATGGCCGAAGTGACGTCAGCGATCAAGTGTTCTAATTCCCCACCATACTTCCTTAGCAACGAGTTTATATATATATCAAAGTGTCTGTATACAAAATCAACCATTTAATTTCGACGCTTCAGGAGAAGTTCTGTCCCGCTCTTGGACATAATTAGGATAAACTGTTCGGCGTGATATTCTACGGACATAAACTATGGCGTGTTTACATTTGCACTCTAAGTTAACGTAATATTTTTAATTAGCCAGAATAGGCGTAGTAATCTTTATTAGCTTAAATGTTTATTGATTAGACGTAATTTTTGGTATGAAACACTTATTAATTTCTGTAATCACTTGGGCGCTAGTGTCTTGTCTGTTATGTCTATTAAAATTTTAGATAACCACATTTATTAGTTAATTAATTGTTTGGCGTATTAAACGTAAGTTGTCTTGAAATTGTCGTTATCAGTAATAATAATTTCCGCCTTCTGGTATTGTTCCTTTTGTTAATTAAATGGGATGTATATATTAAAATAACGTAACTTTTGCTGATTGATATAATATAACATAATTTAATACATTTTTATATTTTTCCAAATCTTTTGCTAGAATTGACTGGTTTCATAACAATGCAAAGCTTCGACTATTATACGACTAATTGTTAATCAACCGTTCCGTCGCCCTCTCCGGCTACCTTCCGTCCCTTAGTCCCATAACCTAAGTTCAACAAGTTGCCACAGAGAGCGCGGTTTTAAATTACAAAAAAAGGGGTAATCACAGAGAGGCCATGTCATCCAGCTTCGCCTCTTGTCTTACCAGAAAAGCTAAGGCTAGGTCTAATGGACCTAACCAAAAGGTAGTCTGAGATCAGACAAGAACTAACAAAGGTTAACAAGTACAGCCCAAGGGCTCATTTATTTTGATAATACTCAGAGTTAGATAAT
>CABFOV010004752.1:27152-38238 GCA_902141375.1 Timema poppense | reverse complement strand
GGTAGCAACGGACGTCTGGCCCACTGATACGGTTATTTTGAACAGCACTCTCACGCATGCGCGCGTTGGACGAGTGTCTTAGTTCAAAGAAGGGGTGAGGATATCTGACTTTCACTTCACAGTTTTCTTACAGCACGTACACTAAAGTCTTTCTGTTGCGCAATAGTTGATCTTCAACGAAACTTCGACTTTTCTGTCAAAGGGGTAAGTTGAAAACAGTTATTGGTGACGGGCCAGTCTGTAGCTACGGTACATTAACAAGTAAGGTTCTTGTTTACGTCTCTTTATTGTGTCGACATCTAATAGTCCCGTGAGAGTTTGACTTAAAGTCTGTAAGCCAAACTCACGTGTTATTTGAAACATATGAGTGATATTAACATTTAAATTTAACCTTTTTACGTCTGCGTTCACAGAAGTAAATCGGACACCCTTTGTAACAATTTAGAGATGCCCATTAGGCTCCTGTTTTTATCATCACATAAATACCTGGTTCGATATATAACGATTAATAATTTGTTCAGTATTCAACATTATGGGATGTTCTGTCTTTTCAAAACTGACCCGGTCAACTGTAGGATATGTTACTCGTTTAGTAACATTCGCGTAAACGTACCACTCAAACAATAAACAATTTATTATTCAATTGATTTCCAACATACCTCCGTTTGACCTTTGAGGCCATGCAAATTATTGTTATTGTTGTTACCGTTGAATAAACCATTTATAATGTTATTTAAATCTTTACAATGTTTTGCCTTTTAGTATGATTCTAATGTTTCCCCCTTCCCACCATTTTGTACATCCATGGTCGCAGAGCGGAGGTAGTAGAGTGGGTGGTAACAGTTTATTTATGTTTTATTTTATAGTAAGATCAATGTTTATTTTAATTCCCATCTTATCACATAAATAAGTAGCTAAGTACAGTACCATACAGGCAAATTTTAAAAAAACTGGGTTCGTTGGCCACATGGTCTAAGGCATCACTCTCGCAATATACCAAACTTCCGATGAAGGGGAGATTGACGTTTGATCCCAGTCGTGTACACAAAGGTTTATTTTCATAAATGGTTTACCATTCTACCTTCACGCAAATGTACCTACTTTTCTTAATTCAACCTTCCTAGAATATTAGAGTAACTAGTACATATGTTCACTATCCGAAGTGGTAGCAGGATGTGGCGATAAAACTTTTAAATAGTTGCAACTTATTAAATAAACCGTTTTACCAAATGAGTAATTTGTTTGTATATATTTTTGGCTCAGTTTTTTGAAAAAATATCGTCCTGTATGGCCCATATTTGGCATCGCTGACTATATGAGGGAGGTCATGTCCCTACAAGTGCAGACATTCAGTTGGATGGTTCTATGTATTTAATTTGATTATGAGCAGCTGACAATAAGGATGATTGTTTTACTGTGAGCAATATTTAGCCCTTTTTACGTCTCTATGAATAACTGAAAATAGTAGTTTTGTCTGGATGATTCTTTATATCCCTTGGCTGCTGTGTAGTGAAATGAACATTAGTAACAAAAAGAAATAAGTTCTTTAAAATACTGATACAGATATGATTTTATTAACTTTTAAACGTAATATTCTTTAGAGGAGAATAAAGCCTTTCATTTCTACGAGTACAAAGAAAATTTGTTCTTTAATAGAGCTGTGGTGAGATACATAATTAGAAGTCCTATTAGCGTTTCACTAACACATGTTTGCCCGCAAGAAAATTAAAAGAATATCACGCTGACCTTTTAATTTCTTGCGACTCCTTGAAGACAGAAAGTATTGTGACCGTCAAAAAAAATCTGAACTGATAAAAAAATTAATATCAACGTCTCATGTCTCATAAACCCGAAAAAGTGTTGTTTTTTTTTGCAGCGCTATTTATTTGTCTGTCTGTATGCCGGTTAGTGGGACTAGAGCAAAAACTATTCTACCGATCAGGCTAAAACTTGGTAGGCCTATCTATGGTTTTCATAAGGTTTACCTAGAGGAATTTTTGGAAATAACTATCCAAAACTAAAATTAACCATAAAAATTAATTAGAGTCGAATTAGAGTCGAAATCGATTTTACAAAAATTGGCTCAAACTACTGTATTTTTGGTTATCTAAACATTGTTTAGCATTAAAAATAAAATTATGCACCTTATTTTCCCATGAAAGTAACTTTTAGGATATTATACATAAGGGGAAATTTCTAATTTTAGTCATATCATTACAACTTTTTGAGATATAATAAATCTTATGATTTCTCTTACTACTAACAACTTTTAGCTGAAAGAATATTTTATAAAATCAACACTATCCGAGTTATGGGCAAATATATTCTTTTAAATACAGATTTGGTAAATGAGGAGCGGAAAATACACAGAACCAATAATATGCATTTCTGTAACTTTGTGTACAGGTGCCTGTGTTATTTTTGCGATTATGTTTCCATAACATTGAATATTATTTCGTTTCATATATCTTACGAGCTATAAGTATACTTTAGATAAAGTATTGATAAAGATTGTGAGGTGCAACGTAACATTTATTTTAACTTTTATTTATTTTCATTTTCTTTGTACTGAAGCAATAAAAACGTGGCAATTTCTCATTCATAATTGCAATTAATTGATTATCTTTGTTAATGTTTGTTTTATTTAGCTTCACTTTCTTACCCCTTTTCTGGACTATCCATATTTTTGCATTAATGGAGTATTTGTGAGGAATTTATAGGAAATTTACCCATATTTCTTTGGAGAGAGAGAGAGAGAGATAGGTAGAAAAAATTAAGAAGAAACACTAGCAATACACTCGCATGTATCTTGAACCCAAGCCAACAATCTAGCCCTTACGAGCTTTACATTAGGTCCATAGGGTGACCTGGTGGTCTAGGGGTAAGGTGTCAGACTTCTGTGCTGGCGTCCGGGGTTCAATCCTCGGTCCCGGCAAAGATTTATCTGATTACCAAACCCTCCCTTCACCTCTGACAAGACATCTTGTGAATGTGAGAAACGCCAGGCCTCCACTGTGGATCGGATCCCACGTTAAACTATAGGTCCTTCATTTCATCTCACATTCACCCTACAATTACACATTAGCGTAAGTGTGTACAACCCGAACGGGTAGGTAGACGCGGTTCTAATAATAATAATACATTAGGTCCATAGACTCTTTGATGCGAAGGTAGAAGAACTGTTAGTTAGTTAGTTAGTTAGTAATTAATTTAAAATAGGGGAATCTTTATAGTTTAGACTTATTTTATATTACATTATGCTATATTCTCACAGGATATTTGGTAGCAAATATTTGTTCTATTTATATCAAACTTAAAACGTGTTAGCTAGCATTTTAGTCTTACAAAAGTATAGATAATATTTAAAACCGTCATCCTAATGCATTTGAACATCCATAACAACGTGATATATTAATATTTATTCTTAGAGATTGATGAAAATGTAAGTTGATACCGGCTGTGTTTGAAACCCATTTATAAATATGCAAAATTTATTCGGTTTTACTCTTCCCTAGGATATTTTGATGGTTTATCTTTACCTTAACATGTTGGATTGTCACAATACATTGAAACGTAATATTTGGTACGAATGACGGCAGAAAGCAATGTATGCATTTAAACATGTACGGTAAAATAAGACCACGATATGGGAATCAAATCCGGTACTTTTAACTTAGCAACCGAATGCTCTACCACTGATTTATCCGTAAGAGCTATACAAACTGGATTAAAAAATATTTCCAGATAAAATATTAGGGCCATATTAAACTATTACTAATGCTGAATTTATTTCCCTTAGCATTCATTTATTTATAAAAAAAATGTAGATATAGGATTATTTTGGTAAAAAGAAGTCTTTATCAAATACAAACACATATTTATGTTAAACAATGATGGAATTAATTTACTATATTATTTCTATTGTATAGCTATTAATAATACCAATCAAAAGAGACACTTGGCGTTCCGATGAATTGACGTATGAATACGTAAGAGCAGATTGTTAAACTTGTATAGCTGTTCCAATGAAAATGGGACATATCATGTAGATAAAAATGGATATTCTATAACGTGTGGAAAATATATTTAAATAATTCCATCAATTTTGAAAGGTGGACAAAGAGATAAACTGCCTCCATGTGTAATGAATTGCATCAATAAAACTTGGTTGAATGGAGGTATAAATTTATATAAAAAAAAGTAATCATACATCGAGTAGAGTATAAGTGTTTCGATTGATGTTTATATTAATAAAGCTTGATAATAGACATTTTTTTTATTGTTTCTATTACTTTCCATTGGTCGGGAATAGATCGATTCAAAATGAACATGATTACAAAATGTACTCTCGCACCATTACAGTTTCAAAACACATCCCTTTGTGTAAGAATAAATAACAGTAGCTATAAAAACTTACATATAATTTTTAATGAATAGTAAGGTGACAGTATTATAAACTCATATGGTTACATAATACTTATAAAAATGTTTAATTTGAGGTTTAGTCAAATTGTGGAGCACACAAACCTTTCTGACAGCTTTAAGTAATTTTAATATGGTTATATAGAATAAAGTCACGTGGTTTGTAGCCATAAATTTTGATATATTTAGTCAATTTATATAGAATAAAAATAATACAATAGAATATTATCAATATTGACCATGAAAACGTGTTTGTAATTTCTAAAGGGTTGTCTACTAAAATTTGATTGTAGTAATACACCATTGCCAATGTTGACGCCGTGACGTAATTTAGATACTATATGTCGTATATAACTGTATTGCGGGTAACATCTACATGCTTACTAGGGGTCCTCCATAAACCATGTAATACTTTTTCTAATCATTTTTGCCCCCGCCTTTCTCCCCATGTAACACCATGCAGACATTGGAGATCCCTCCATGTAACACCATGCAGACATTAGAGATACCCTCATGTAACACCATGTAGACATTAGAGCTCCTCCCATGTAACACCATGCAGACATTGGAGATCCCTCCATGTAACACCATGCAGACATTAGAGATACCCCCATGTAACACCATGTAGACATTAGAGCTCCCCCCTGTAACACCATGCACACATTAGAGATACCCTCATGTAGCACCATGTAGACATTAGAGCTCCCCCCATGTAACACCATGTAGACATTAGAGCTCCTCCCATGTACCACCATGCAGACATTATAGATCCCCATGTAACACCATGCAGACATTAGAGCTCCTCCCATGTAACACCATGCTGACATTAGAGCTCCTCCCATTTAACACCATGCAGAGATTCGAGATCCCTCCATGTAACACCATGCAGACATTAGAGCTCCTCCCATGTACCACCATGCAGACATTAGAGCTCCTCCCATTTAACACCATGCAGACATTCGAGATCCCTCCATGTAACACCATGCAGACATTAGAGCTCCTCCCATGTAACACCATGTATACATTAGACCTCCCCATGTAACACCATGCAGACATTAGAGCTCCCCCCATGTAACACCATGTAGACATTAGAGATACCCTCATGTAGCACCATGTAGACATTAGAGCTCCCCCCATGTAACACCATGTAGACATTAGAGCTCCTCCCATGTAACACCATGTAGACATTAGAGCTCCTCCCATGTACCACCATGCAGACATTAGAGATCCCCATGTAACACCATGCAGACATTAGAGCTCCTCCCATGTAACACCGTGCAGACATTAGAGCTCCTCCCATTTAACACCATGCAGACATTAGAGCTCCTCCCATTTAACACCATGCAGACATTAGAGCTCCTCCCATGTAACACCATGCAGACATTCGAGATCCCTCCATGTAACACCATGCAGACATTAGAGCTCCTCCCATGTACCACCATGCAGACATTAGAGATACCCTCATGTAACACCATGCAGACATTAGAGATCCCCATATAACACCATGCAGACATTAGAGCTCCTCCCATGTAACACCATGCAGACATCAGAGCCCCTCCTAACCCCAACAACTTTAAATGGGCTGTAAACAACAGGTGAGTTATTGGTCGTAATGATTATGCCTCACTAACTTGAATAGTTTACGTTCATGCATCGGTGGTCACATGGTCCAAGGCGCAACCTCCTGTTACACCTGATTGTCACTGACGGGAACGTAAGGGTTTGAATCCCTGTCGAATGTATTGACGTTTTTATTTTTACCTGAATATATTTTCACTTTTCTTCCACGCAAATGAAGGCGCATCATTCCTCGGCACTACCCACTGAGTATAAGTATACGTATGTCTTGGATCAAGAGTAGGACATGACGCATAGAACGAAGAGAAGTTTCCATGGTTGGACGTAAAATTTAAAAATTCACAAAGAAATTATTGATTTAAGTTCAGGGTTTATGATAAATGATCAAAACTACTTTTATTGAATTTTCAGGTGAGGCTCGTAGATTTTTACCAATTCAAGCAATGCTTGACGGGAATGTACTAGTAAATTGTTCCCTGTCTCTTACCAATAGTTTGACGACCCACACACACAATAATATATTATTATATTGGCCTTAACTTCTTCTCTGATTCCCAACAAACTAGACAAGGAGAGTCTGACGTGTTTGCCTGCTTGACCACAGGTACAGATAAAAGCTAATAAAGTGTTCATAATGTCTTATCCTCCTCCCCCTGCCGGATGACCTATTATAAGCCTCTGGGTTCTGGTAAACAGTTTGTATGATGGTGATGTGATTACTACCCACTCTCTCCGGGGACAAGATAATCTTTATTCTCCCACCAAGCTACAACAACTTGACGCGGGAAGCGTTCTGAGCCCCTCTTACCCCCTCTGGAGTCTACTCTAGTAGACAATCCTCTTACGAACATGTGTGGGAATAGGGAACTCAGTTTAGTGTTTTGTTTTCTCTTTCTTCCCTTGTTTGGTTTTCAGCTCCCGTTGAAAGTGAGAACACTCTTCGTGCGTGTGAAGTAGTTTCGAACTGTGTTCCAAGGACCTTGTGTTAGGAGGTCAGGCCTTGACTGGTTATAACAGAGACCTCTACACTCTAGACCAGGGGTACGCAATCTTTTTTTTTTTTTTCAGTGATCGACTTACAAACCTATCAAAGGTCCCGCGATCGTCCGTCGTTTCTCTGCTTCTTTATATTCTGTAGCCTACTTCTTAGATTTACTCTTTTAATTAAATTTTTCCCAAATACTTATTTTTCCACCTTTATAGAAAATAAAATTATATATATATATATATATACCTCCCTATTAAATAAAATAACATTAGTGACTATGGCCGATCAAAGTTAAAATATTATTTGAAATAACTTTATATATTTGCGAGTTTATAAGACTCAAATATAAATTTTTAATGATGATGTAGTTTTTTTACGTGGTTAACAGAAAATTTCGAGGAGATCAATCAGTTTCAAAATCCTGCATTGGGTTGGCTGGCCCTAAGGGACCATTTGTTTTCATTTTTTTTAATAGTCCCGGAAATAAGAATTATGTCCTGAACTGAACTTTTTTTTTCCAATTTGTTAAATGAATTAATACCATTTGAAATGTATGGACAGTAAATAAAAATGATGCAATCAATTTATTTGCTATAAGGTTTCAGTATAAAATATATTTACACTGCACAAGGTCAAAGCCAGTGACAAGTATCTCTCGCTCAATCGGTCTTGTTTTATTAACTTTTGGCTCTAACTGTATGTAGTTTAGTTAATTACAGCTATATTTTCATAAGAATAACCTTACCTGACATCTAGACAAGCTACTGGATGTATTTTAATATATCCATACGGGAAACCATGGGATCTTCAGCTGTCAATTTTTATATGTACGATCAATACCTATAAAATAACAATAATAATATAGAAAAGTGTTATCAATGTTGACCGTAGCCAAATATGTATTTTATAAAATACCCTTCTTATGAAAACTAGACTGTACTTTCATGTAACATCATACCTATCATTTTTGTTTATATATACCCACACACATATACATAGATATACATATTGCCACAGTTCTTAAATATAATTTACTGACCCAATTCAATAACACTTTAAGATGTACTTTGTGAGCATTAAAATTAAATCTCCCTGTTCCAACACTTATCAACGATTATAGAAGGAATGTCACCAAAATGTAAAGACAATATGATCACCTAAGACTAAGGTTGGCCGTCTACCGGAGTGGTGAGTTGAACTACAGACGTCTTCAGATACCGCATTATTTAATAAAGGTTTGGTTATCTAGAAATAGAGCCCACACCGAAATGGGGGTTAAATATATCAATATGTCCGTGTAGAACAAAAAGTTATGGTTATAGTTGGATATAATCTGCCATTCTCACTAATATGAATCTCAAATCCACATTATCTACGAATCTGGGATTAGAATCCGAATCTTGTAGAAAATTATTAACATTAAAATAAATATATAGAAAAAATAAATGCTAGCACCTTCTGTTTAAGTGCCTTCATTATAATATCAATCATTGAAACCAGTCTAATTAGTGATGTTGAGTCCTTGTCCAGTAATTACTTTGGAGCTAAGCCTCCAATAAGCGGTATCAAAACCGCACTACAAGCACTGACATCCCCACGAGCTCACTGAGCCGGGATTCCCCATGGGTTACTGGCTAGAGGTTGGTAGGTACATATTACACGTACTAGCTTACCCATCATTTTCAGGAACAATAGAAGGTTACAAAGTTATGAGTGTTCTGTTATTGAACGACTAGAACACAAAATAATGTCTGCGATATGAGACTTGGGGGAGCCTGTTCAAAAGACACGTGGTTGCGTGGAGTGGAGCATGCTCAATAGAATAAAATGAGTTGTAGAAATCTAGGCTTCTATAAGATACGTGGACTTCCACGTGTGCTTTCTCAAAATGTCCAACAATTCGGATATTCGTGGGTGTCAACATTATCTTACCTTCGTGGTTTATGTATTACACGAGCAATTTCTGCATCTAGAGTAAATCATGGCGAAGTCATTGCGTGTAATGTGGCCTTTAGCACTTTAAAACAAAATAAAGTTAGAACTTTAAGAATTAAAATATATATAAATATGCATAATCTTGATTCCGATATTTGATCTAGTTCTCAAAACTATAAGATCTTCAATGATTTGAAGGCTTGAGTTTTATAGTGTCCAATTACTAACATAAACCTTTTATTTTAAGGTGGGCTGGAAGGGAATGGGCGAAAAGGTAGGTGGTTTTGTAGTTTTTATAGTAATTTTTTTTTTGCCAAAATAAATAAAAGATTTCTTCAATAATAATATAGAGTTTAATTTTCTTCACATGGTGATACCAACAATTGTTGAATATTTGTCATGAGCATAGCGGCATTAGATACATTTTTTAAATGAAGAAATAAAGTTATCATTAAATTCCAGGACACCCTTCCTTGACAAAGGGATGGGCACTCTTATAGGACTAGCTGATCCCGGAAACTAGTCTGGGTCCCTTCCGCTAGGAGCAGCTTGCAATGACGTCACAGAGGAATGCGCATGCGTGGACGTGAAGTCTATAGAAAATAATAATAATATTTAGCACCGCGTCTTACTACCAGTTCGGGTTATACGCTTTAAATACTAATTACCCTAATGGATTAGGAATTGGGAAGGTTGAATTAGAGGAAGTGAACCCGCATATACGTGGAGCGGGAGTGGAAAACCATTTAGGAAAAACCACCCCCAGTTCACCCGACCGAGATTCGAACCTCAATCTCCCCGTCCTCAGCAGTCGAGCAGCTCAACACGACTAACGCGTTAACCAACTACGCCACCGAGGTGGGTCTCTCTCTAGAAAAGGAAGTGTGAAGTATATGTAAAATTCGCCACTACTGTTTTGTTAGCAATTTGTCGTGGTTTATTTATAAAATCATCGGTTTAGTTACATTTGATTGAATTTGATATAAGACTTTACTAAATAGCATTCCGCAATATAAAATGCTTTGTGATCCAAGTGTAACGTCCAGCTTAGAATCTTTTAGTTCGTGGCACTAACACCACGAGCACTAGCAATGGTAATCTACTTGCCAACATTAGAGTGGCGTTTCTATACATATCCCTTTTCTATGCCCTTGGCAGATATTCAATCATTGCTGACATCACCATGTGAAGAAAATTAATCTCTATGTTTCTACTGGATATATATTTGATTTATTTTGTTATAAAAAGTGCCGAAACGATTGTCTTGTCTCTCCTCACCTTCCATCTTACCAGAGGTTTTATAATAATCAGAAAAATGTGAGTTTAGCTAATGTTCAGTGACGTTTCCATAAAATATCTCGGCGCGGACTGTTATCAGAGTCACAACAGAAAACGTTAAGACAGTGTTTCGTTTTTTGTGCACTGCATCTTACCGCCCGTGCGAGATATCCACATGTTTACAATAATTGAGTAAGGATGTGGGAAGAGGTAATAATGATAAATGTTACCGCATTTGCGTGGAGGAACAGTGGTAGATAATTTAGTAAAAACCACCCTCAGTACAACAACAGAGAATTTAGCTCTTCTCACCCCGTCACTGACAGTACAATTCTTTAAGAGAGTGACGCCTCAGACCGTTAAATCAACGATGGAAGTTTTGATATACTTGATTGTTGTTAATTGTTTTGAAGCTTCAGAACGACCGGGTGATTATATTACCCTCCAAGTAGGTGGCACCCTTATAATAAGTAATTAATAAATAAGAAGTATAGTATTTTACTACTATAACTAGAAATCTTCCAGGATTTACAAATAACTCATTGCAAGAAATAAAATAGAAAAAATAGAACATATTTTTAAACAAAATTATATTTTAAGGTAGAATATTATAAATATTGCCTTAAATTTGTATTTTTGTAAGCTTGAATATTTTCTTTTCCTCTCTATACAATGTTATACGATATTATAGATATATTTTGAAAATATAAATATTTACACATGCCTAAGCTATTTTCCATTATTATTACATTTGTCATAAAAGGAAATTTATAAATTGATTCCCTGATTTTTTATGGCCATCACTGTTATTTTTTTTTTTTTTTTTTTTTTTTTTTTTTTTTTTTTTTCTTTTTTTTTTTTTTTTTTTTTTTTTTTTTTCCCTCT
>CABFOV010004751.1:0-10657 GCA_902141375.1 Timema poppense | reverse complement strand
TTTTTTTTTTTTTTTTTTTTTACAATAAATGTCTCGATGTAAACATTTTAGATATAATGTGTACGAATATAAATGCTATATTTTGAGCTAAGCCTTCTCGTCACCCCATCGCCACCATTCTCCATTGAACACGACAAGCAAGAGAGATTTTCTAACAATAGCGGGATTTACATCTGACCACAGACAATTTAATTATCTAAGTGCGATGTGGTGTTGCAAACTTTTTATCTGAAAAGCGAATGTGATCACAATTAATTTCAACGTCAAATGACAGGTTGCGCCAGAAATAGTATTTATAGCGTGTTTTTTTTATTCTTTTTTTGGGTGGAACGAGTAATTCATATTGTCAAAAATGCGAAATTTATTAGCTTTAATATTTCGAGCATACATCAACTTCCATGAAGTTTTGGCTTGTTGGCGAGGGTAGGTATAATGTGTATAAACCAAATGTGTTACAACATTTTTTAATAAAGGCCTTAGTTGAAGAATGTACTATGACGGTTAGATAGGTTAAACTTAAGGACTGATAAAATATTTACTTAATCTAAAACACGGCATCTGAACTAAAAAAAAAGTATCCCGAGAGATTTAACTATTACAAATAATCGTTCACCACTGAGCAATTCAACTGGGTTTTTTTTGTTTCATTTGGGAGTCAATACTTAGTTATTATTTCAGTCAGGGATTTCCAAAGTTTGGCCTTAAAGCTTCTTGTACCTGATGTCCACAAAGATTTTTTAAATAATATTTAATTGAGAAATAAAATAAATTGTATTGTAGATGTTTGCTATTTAATAGAATCCCAAGTGTTTCAGAAACTAAACAAAATGAGTTGTTAATGAATAAATCTTTAATTCTAGAAAGGGTCAAATAGTTCACCACGAATGTTGAGCCTAAGAGCTCAAAAGGTGAGCCAGGATAACTGTCGTACAACAACGTATTTTGTTTTGAGATGGTGATGTCAATATGAACGGCTTTTGATTATATTAAGGGCCTTTCATAAAAACTTGTGGATTTTTCATTTTAAACTTTTAAAATGTGGTTAAACACCATAGATTGGTAAATGGTTTAAACAGACAAAATATTTATTAAATATGTGTATAACCGCATCCAAATAAACTATTATTTAAATTTAAAAATAAGAGCTGGACATGGGAATCAAACCCAGGACCTTTAGCTTAGTACACCAACGATCTTACCACTAAGTTATCCAGAAGTAGTGCCGTATAAGGGTAATTCTTCACTAATCATTTAAAGCAGATTTTGTGATCGACGTGTGGAAATCGTCAGCTACATAATGTGTGATCAATTAAGATCAGGAGGTATCAGATAACACCGCCATCTTCAACCCAGAAGGACTTTATTCTGCCAAATGTACAAAGACAATTTAAAGTATATACATTTTGATGCGGATATAGCCGAAATTAACAAACATAATAGCTTGGCTATTTGTTCCATCGTGTAATGGTACTATTGGCAGCAAAAAGCCAACTACCTAGACGAAGAAGACTGCGTTATCTGATAGCTCGCTATTCATAATTTATCACAAATTTTTATCCAACGATTTCCGCACGTCCATGATAGACTCTGCCTTAAAATATGAGTTAATAATGACCCTGGGCACGGCACGATACCTGGATAGCTCAGTGGGTAGAGCATTGGCGTACTAAGCTAAAGGTCTCGAGCTCTATTACCGTGGCCAGGTGTCATTTTTCAATTTAAAGTATACTATAGAGTTTCTTAGATCCAAAATGTGTGTGTGTTTTACAACTGCTACATGCTTCCCGCCTATCAGTGGTCATTCATAAACCACGTAACGCTGCCTAGCAGTGAGGTGGCGGAGATCTCTAATGTCTACATGATGTTGTACTAGGAGGGGGGTGGGAGAGTGGTTATATCACAGTGTTACGTAACACATATATTATATTATTTAAATTGAAAAATGACACCTGGAAACGGAAACCGAACCCGGGACCTTAGGCTTAGTGCGCCAATTCCCTAACCACTGAGATATTCAGGAATCGTCCTGTGACCTGGCCACAGACAAGAAAGAAACAGACTCTCAACCTTACGGGGGTTTCACTGCTCTTCTTTGGTCAGCTTGAGTCCTTCAACACTGGGATTAGCTAGTATCTCACTGCTGGCTGATGATAGGACTGACCGCAGCGATTCTAGTGTTGAAGGGCTGAAGCTGTCAATAGGAGCACAACAATTTTAGCCTTGAGGTTGAGTGTCTGGTATAGTATTTGTCTGTAGCCCAAGGTCATTCTTCACTCATATTTTAAGTCAGTCTCTACGATGGACGTGCGGAAATCATCGGCTACTAATGTGTGATTCATTTTATTAAGACCACGAGCTATCAGATAATGCAGCCACCTTCGACTCGGAGTTGGCTTCATGCTGCCAGTTGTAAAATTATTGTAATTGTAAGGGATTGCATATTAAAGGATAAAATAGCCAAAGCTATTATATTTGTTTTCGTGGGTACTTACTCGCATCTAGATATCATATACTAATCCAAAGGTCCTAGGTTCGATTCCCGTGTCCAGGTGTTATTTTTAGATTTTCAGAATATGATATCTAGATGAGAGTAAATCCTCACCAAAACAAATATAATAGCTTTGGCTATTTGATTCTTACATATATTATACTTAAATTAAATATTAATATTAATATTAATGCTTTCGCCGTTAGTAGAAATACTTACAGATAACTCTCATTTATGCGTTGTATTAAATATGAGTCCCTCTTTAAGTATCACAAAAGCTTCCCTATAAAATAATGGCATGTATTATTAATGTGAAAAGCTACGTAACACAGATTGGAAAAGGGGGGTAAAGGGGTCAGGCCTAATGTCTACTTGGTGTGACATGTAGGTTGGGGGAGTGTGGAAGGTATTATAAAATCGTTACGTGTTTTATGGATGACCATTTATATTTACTTAAAGAATTGTCAGTTCAACCAGAACCTTTTGGGAAACCTTGTAAATTGTGCATGGCGCTGCCTTAACTACCCACCCCTACTATTCACATTTTAATAAACAGATAAGATAAGGATGATGAGGATTTAAGAGGAAATGTAGCTGCATTTTCGTTGATTAAGAGTGGGAATTATTTAGGTAAAAACCACCCTCATTACACCCAGCCAAGATTTAAGCTACACACTTCTCGTTACTGGCAGACCAGGCTAGATTAGGTTGACATTTATTCTACGTTTCCACCGATAGGAATTGTAGTTGATTGATAATTTTCTAATTAGATAAATGAAGACTACTGTAAATAACACTCATTTAATCTACACTTCGTCTTGCCTTAAATATATACAGCTTACATTACACAGTTCCAATATGGCACATCTTATAAGAGAGAGCCATAGTGCGATCTGCCAGGGTAAACAGTGTAGACAGCTACTTGAAACTCTGGCGGAAAATGTCACCTTTCCTAGACGTAGGCCTATATCAATAATACTTATAGAGATGATGATGATAATAATATTAATGGCTTGTCGGAGTTACATCACTCGTAGCCCAGTTTGTGGAAAGATTAGCCAGTACTAATGTACTGTTGCCCAGGGAACGCCTGATTGTACTAATCGTACATCCTTTCCATGTCCCGATGAGCTGAAATAAGGTGGTAGTGAGTATGATTGTGTGGAACTAGTGGAAACTCTTAAACCTAACTTTAGACTAATTGACCAAACCCTTGAGAGCAGGGGAATTATCCCCTTTTAAAGAAAAAAAATCCCCCAGTACCAGCCTGGAATCGAACACGGGACCTCTAGGTCAGCATTCTAGGGGCTCTAACCACTATACCACGAGGCGGGCTATGCCTGTAATGATTGCCATAGTTTACATTTGTATCACTATTGGAACAACGTTTTAAATTAAGTAGATCAACCAACGACGAGAAATATACTATTCATATACTAGTATATTTTAAACATTTTATAAAACTCCTTAAAAAGCGTCAGCTATAGAACATTATTCCAAGCGGTAAGGATTAATAACAAATTAGCTTATAGAAAATACACCCGCATTAGACTGGAGAGAGGGTTAGAGAACTAACCTAATAAATCACATTTGGAAAACTACCCCTATTGCACTCGGCTAGGGGAACCAACTTATTTTTCTTTCTATTGTATGATTACAAACTTCGATCAGAATCAATTCAAGATAATTTGAAATGCATGGACATGTAATTACACAAATTATTGAGCAGATGTTCTAGAAATCTTAGAAATAAGGCTTTGATTGAGAAGACGACCTTTTTCAATTTTCTAATTTCCCTTAACTCACGTCTCTTATCTTTCTTCTTCGTCTTATCTTCTTTTTTTTCGTTCTATTTCCACCCATTTTTCTTGGTTAGGCCAAACGAGAAAACCTCTTAATCGAATCCTGCCTCCATTTGAGTTCGCCTGCAATCTACTTTCTGTTCGCCTGCAATCTTATTTCTGTTTGCCTTCTTCCGTATCAGCGCTTTGTCTAACGTGAGCTAAGTTCAATACTTGGAAGCTTTCATCCACGTGGCTACTTCATTTCTGGTTGACAAATCTCACTTTGGTTTGTAGAGATTTGGCATGTTAAGTTTGAGTACTTGCTTGGACCACGATGATACCTTGGAATTGTTTCTTTATATATAAAAATTTAATTTCAACAAATAAGTGTAAAGGTTCGGGAGGAAAATAAAAACTTTAATAAAGTAAACTCAACAAAAAATGACTATCAATATAATGTGAGGCTAATTTAAGCTCACTCAAAATTTAAAAAATATTGCACAATTTTAACATGTGTATAAGCTATAAAAAGTAAATCTATAATTTCAATTCATTACATTTCACGAGTTATAAGTGATCAAACTTGCAATTTTATGCTTTTTGTGTGAGATTTTAAATATTTTTTGTTTTAATTTTATCACCTCGTCTTACTACCTGTTAAAGTTATACGCTTATATGAAAATTATTCTAATGGGGTAGGGATAAGGAAGGAAGCATTTTAGAGGTAATATGTCCACATTTTCGTGGAAGGAAAGTGGAAAAGCATTTAGAAAAAACCACCCTCCTTTTACCAGGCCAGGATTCGAACTCAAATATGCCTGTCATCAGCAGGCCAGTCTAACATACGAGAGATGCCTTAGACCTTTTGGCCACTGAATAAGACCGTTGTTAAGGTAAAATATCCAATGTACGGATATTAAATTTCAGCCCCAAACATTAATTACTTTACATTAACAATAGTATATGAAATGTATAAAATAGAAATATTATGAGAATTGAAAAAGGATACCTGACACGGGAATCTAACCCAGGACCTTTGGCTTAGTTCGCCAATGCTCTAACCACTGAGCTATCTTGGAACAGTCCCGTACTCAGGATCATTCTTAATTCATATTTTAAGACAGAGTCTATGATGGACGTGCGGAAATCATCAGCTAAAAATGTGTGATTTTAATAAGACCTCGAGCTATCAGATAACGCAGCCACTTTCGACTCGGTAGTTGGATTATTACTGCCACTTGTACAATTATTATAATTGTAAGAGATTGAATATTTAAGAATCAAATAGCCGAAGCTATTATTTATGCTTTTTAGTGAGGAATTCTCCATATATCTATTCTCCTGGATAGCTCAATGCTTAGAGCATTGGCGTACTAAGCCAAAGGTCCCGGCTTTGATTCCCATGTCCAGGTTACAATTTTCAGAATATGGTATCTAGATGGAGAAATCCTCACTAAAAGCATAAATAATAGCTTTGGCTATTTGATTCCTAAAATAGAAAGTTTGTCCCCTTATAATTCGTGAAATGTATAATAATGATTTGAAATTGAATCACTCACTATATATAGCTTATAATTAAGGACTTGATTTTGCAATCTTATGTACTCCCTGTAACCCCATTCTCTCCCGGATAACTTCATTTCTAATCCTGTCTATCCTCATGACGGCTAAAATGTTACTCACAATCCTCACTCCCATGGCCTCCACTTTCCTAGTCTCTCTTACATTCACTGTCCATGTTTCTGCTGCATGTGTGACAATGTGAACAAAGTACACCCTGTACAACACTTTGTTACACTTCAAAGGAGGGTACTTCTCATCTACATAGTATGTTTCTTACATACATGTACAAAACAGTTTGAACAAATTAAATATCTCTGAAATGAGTTTTTGAAAACACAGTTTTATGCAACAGTTGTAACCATGTGCGTGGCTGTTTAGAGTACTGTTCACCACAACTGATCATTTTAAGTGCAGATTTCACACAGTATCCTGCACACCATTCATTTCAATGATGACGGAAACATCATCAATTAAAGTACTCATCAAAGAATATAAAACCCGATTTTCTGGAGCTTTGTAAAGTGAAAAGTGAAGTGTGTAAAAGCAATTCTGAAAACTCAAGGCACGACGTACTGTACATGTTGAAAAAATAAAATAGAGTCCAAACACTTTGCTTCCGTTTCTTTTTTTGTTTCATCCTAAAAACATGCATTAAAATGGCTAAACATTCCTCATCGGAACAATCTTGACTCTCTCTCTCTGCCTATTAACTTGTTACCCAAAAGCAGCTTAAGAAGATTTATTTGATTATTTAATGTTCGCTTTAGAGTAAAGTTCTTGGTCTTAGCATATAGTGATCAACGAGAAGGATTGTTAGTAAATATAAATGAGATATATCAAAGTGAAAGGGAAAAGACGAAGCTATGGACCATTCACATAGTGTGTATTGATTTTTCTGAAAACCAAATCCCCTTTAATTGAAAAGTTGAAATTAAATAGTTCTAGCTTTTGAGTAGATCGAGGGGAATATGATGCTCTCATTAGAAGTGGGTCACGGCCCATTACAATACATCACATCAATTATTGGTCGATTGGAGAGTTCTGGTAGATATATATATATATATATATATATATATATATATATATATATATATATCCTCGTCCACTTCATCACTAATTCCGACGTTGGTGTCGTCAACTATGTTCNTATATATATATATATATATATATATATATACATATATATCCTCGTCCACTTCATCACTAATTCCGACGTTGGTGTCGTCAACTATGTTCTGACAACGCGGAAGGCACCATGTTTGATCTCTCCGAGTAGGGAATTGGCAACACGTCCCTTAAGTCATGTTACGTTTATATATTACGAGGGCCTGGAATGGGCACTGCTGTTATCTTGATGAATCGATGTTGGGGATGGATTCTGTCTCTATTGGACATGTGGGATGTGACGTGAAAATGGTCCACGTTGGGACTTCCAACCCATTGGAAATGATGGATCCCATGTTCATGTTTATGGAGCGAAAAACACATTCATCAACGGCGTGGTACTCAGGTTAACAGCCATGTCGTTACAAACAACTATTTCGGCCGATGGAAATGGGGGAATCTTTTTTTCCTAGCTTTTTTTTAATAGATCTGTTAAGATTTGATCAATTTTATTTTATCTCAGGGAATTGCCCAACTTTGAATGTATACCTATTTTAAAAATACATTCATGATGTAGTAAATCATATTGAAATACAATAATACTTTTTTTCTGTAGTTTGGACCTCTTTAATTTTAATATTAAATTCATAAACTAGAAATATCTACATAGTCACCAAAGTGAGTTTTTACTATTGGAGTTTTTGAACGGTATTTTCTAAACAATTATAGAAAATGGTCACACAACTTGCGAACCTTAAGCAATCTGTCATATATTATACACTCAGTCCTAAGCTAGCTTATCTTTACACAGTAAATTTAATATAAACAACCAGATTAGCTAAAGGATGTTCCCATTTTGATTATAAATAAGGCTGTCAGAGATAGCTCAAAACTAGGGTGCTTAACTTCAACATACCAGAAAGTGGTTCTAATCCCAAATGGGTGTATTCTATGCTATTAATTATTCCATATTATGGGTTTACACACTTTCCCCATCTGATTTCTGAGCTTTTTATCTTAACTTTAAGCCCTTAGTCTCTTTTTTTAATTAGATGGAAGAGAAAGTGATTTAAACTAGTGTCTTTGCAATTTTTATAACAAATCAATTTCCATCCAAAACAAATAAAATATGTTTGATTCATGTTTATCACAAATTGACTATCTGGTAAAGTGAAACTTATGACCTTTATCTTTGAAAGCCAATTCTCCACCACTGAACCATTCTAGTTCAGCTCGTATCTAGAGCCATCTTTCATTAGTTGCTATGTTAGTCTAACAGTTGTAACATGCTACTACTGAACCGTTCTAGTTAAGTTCATATCTAGAGCCATCTTTATTTAATTGTTATGCTAGTCTAACAGTTGTAACATGCTAATACTGAGCCATTCTAGTTCAGCTCGTATCTAGAGCCATCTTTCTTTAGCTGCTACGTTAGTCTTACAGTTGTTACTGGATAATACTGAGCCATTCTAGTTCAGCTCGTATCTAGAGCCATCTTTCTTTAGCTGCAACGTTAGTCTAACAGTTGTTACTGGATAATACTGAGCCATTCTAGTTCAGCTCGTATCTAGAGCCATCTTTCTTTAGCTGCTACGCTAGTCTAACAGTTGTTACTGGATAATACTGAGCCATTCTAGTTCAGCTCGTATCTAGAGCCATCTTTCTTTAGCTGCTACGTTAGTCTTACAGTTGTAACTGGCTAATAATGAGCCATTATAGTTCAGCTCATATCTAGAGTCATCTTTCTTTAGTTGCTACATTAGTTATACATGATTAAATAAATATTTATATAATTAGAGTGATGGAGTGCTGTACAAGAAAATAATGAACTAGCATGTGCACTAAAATCTTAAGAGTAATAATACAAATAGTTCTGTGAATAGTAGCCCCTTAACCTGCTTCGGTGGCTGAATGGTCTAAGGCATCACTCTAGTGTTTGACTAGATTGCCGATGAGAGGGAGATTAAGGTTCTAGTCGATTTCTAGTCGGGTTAACTGAGTTTTTTCCTAAAATGGTTTTTCACTTTCCCTCCACACAAATGCGGGTACACTTCGTCTGCAATCTTAAAATTCCTCTTTGAAGAAACGCATATTTGTATTTCAAGTTGAAATATCTACTACAATTTCTCCTTTGATTTGAGGTTAATTTTTTTCCTTGTGAACAATCTAGAAAAAAAAAGCTAGATCCGACAGTAGGCCTACATTATATTTATAAATAATAGCCTTTGTTCTTGCGGTTTAGGACATCAGCCTTGCAATAGTTGTCAAAACCTTTGCTAAAAAGAATTCATATTGTAAGGATTATATTTTAAACATCCCTTTTGACCAATTAATATAGATAATCAGATCTAGTCCAACGTAATAATAATAATAGTAGTAATCAGATTTTATTTTATTTTTATTATATTTCTCAGTAAATCTATACGCGGTGCAACATACTTCTGTCTCCCTATATCACCCACCCAAGAAAAATCTTCTCGAAGGTAAGAGAGTGGAGAATGCACCCCATTTCTCGAATAGTTTAAAAACCAAACCTTCCTAAACAACCCTGGTGGAAAACGGAGATTAGGGCACTCGCGTTTTAGTCGCAGAAAAATTAGGACCTGCTTTTGTCAGGAGAATCTTTTTATATTTTTTTTTATTTATCACCGAATCTGAGTCATGGCCATAATTATTCCACACCGGTCACTAGATTGGATCAATCTTGATCCAATCTCATTTAAATCATTCTAGATCCCCTGTAAGTGAAATAGCAGCTCTTATGATATCTGACCGCATATTTACTCTTTTCAATACAGCAATGATGCCGAATAAATATTTCATTAAATTTACAGAAATGATTTCATTTATAGACTGACAACAAATAACACTTACCTAATGCGTATTATAAAGCGAGTCCTTGTCAATACAAAATGTAGAACCCTTTGCAAGCCACTAAATCTGAAAAATAACATTATAAAAAGTGACTTCAAACGTATAGGCACGAGATAACATAGTAAAAGTGTTTCCTTTCGCGGGGAATGAATCGCGAATGACATATCATTATGATAGGTCGTTTGGCGTAGGTTCAAAGAATGTCCTCGCCAAATTTCCTTCAGATGTGTCAACGCATTTTGTGGTAATCGTGGGACAGACATGCCGACAAAATGCCAAATGGTCTAGTTGAAAAAGGACCTTACCCTGTTCAGTCAATTATAATATATTATGTCTGACATGATTATTTTGACAGAACCTTGAATATTTTTAAGATAAGAGTCTTTGTGAATTATTCCGGTTCATGTGACTAATTTATTTGCTTTCAAGTGGCACTAATTATTTTTTATTTAACAAATCGGGGACTAAATCAGTTAGGGACAAAGGTCTTATTTTTGGAAATGTCCTTAAAAATCGGATACGACTGTCCACCTTATTCTTCTTCCTCTACCATAACGGGTTCGTTAAGAATAACGAGCTACTCGTTTTAGTAACCAAATCGTATAAGACAGGGATGGACAAACTATGGCCCACCGGTGTGTTCAATCCGGCCCGCGGGATAAATTGTTAAATGTATTGCTTCGTTTTACGTGCTCGAAGTTGATTCAGTTTTACTCATCTCTCACTTAATCTTATAAATCTACTGAATGAACTTAAAAACTTTATAAACTGCTAAAGTACTTACGATTGTTATGAAATCCTAATATTATTCAGCGTATTCTTATCATATTTTAAAAATAAATTT
>CABFOV010004750.1:38855-49309 GCA_902141375.1 Timema poppense | reverse complement strand
TATTCAGTCCACCTAATTACAACCTATCTCTATCTTGAGATAGTTATATCCAGTACACCTCATTACACCTTATCCCTATATTTAACTGGTTATATCCAGTCCATCTCATTAAATCCTATACCTAACTTGAACTATTCTATCCAATCCACCTCATTACACCATATATCTTCCAGGTAAGGCACATTACAATGCTATCCTCCCATCTGCATCTAGGTCTTCCTAATGGTCTATTACCATCGGGCTTGCCAGTCAATATCCTGGACATGGTTTTATATTCTCCTATTCACGCTGCATGTCCTGCCCACCGTAATCTACGAGATTTGATTATCCTGGAAATGTCTTGTAACGGGCACAAGGTATGTAACATATTATTATGTAATTTCCTTCTCTCCCCATAAGCCTCGTCCCTTTTTGTACCAAATTATGTACACAAGCTTAAATTATAAATAATTTAATAATAATAATAATAATAATTAAAACTTATTCAATCATTACATTTTACTACTCAAAAATTGCTATGGGCACGTGAAAGAATTTCTCTAAACGTTTGACACGCGCTTTCAAAATGTTTTTGCCAGCCTTGTTTCAGGACATGTCTCGAGTTGCAACTGTCTTTCATTAAGCTTACAAGTCATAATTTCCATGGTTTATGTTTGAGTTGTGAGCGAATCCAATCAAACAACTAACTGGCTCTGTTAAAACGTAAACATCTGAAAGTAATTTGCGGGGAACGAGACGAGATTCCATCAAACCTACTCACTTTTATAGCAAGTTCTAAATCTTTAATTACTCTACGTTTGAATGACTAACCAACCATTGCATCAGTCATTAGGACGAGAGATAGGAGCATGGCGTGCGTTTTAGAACCGATACCCTTCTCTACTCTCCACCCCCTTCCCCGAACCCCCTCCCCCCAAACCAATTGAAACTTTAAATCAAGACAAAGCAATTTCAATCCGAGGGAAAAAAAAACTTTCTTCACTTTGTGTGTAAAAACCTTCATTTAATTCCCTTGTCCGTTTACGAAATTGTGGAAAAGAGAGGGTTGCAAATGAAGGGTAGGGATTTTGAATGGGGTAGTATAAGGGATCAAGGATGGGGTTTGAACATTAGCCAAATTTCTCTTTCTCTTCACTAAGTTTTCCACTGTGCCCTTAATTAATAGTATGCGCCGAGGTCTGTGGTGTGGAATGGCCACTTCACATGCAATTCCCAAGCAAAGAGGCAAAAATAGCATTTCGCCATTATCTTCCTCCGCATTTCCATTGGCTTTTTTTTGTCTGTAGCAGACCTATGGTAGGCAAAAAATTTTTTAGAGTAGATACGAAATAGTGGTTTTGGATTAATCTCAGATTGATTTTTTTCTGGATATTGCTGGGTAGGGATTTAGGAAACGTAAGAAAAGGACAGTGTTTTTGCAGTATTTATAAAAAAAAAATTATTCAAAATAAATAAAATATTGACTATTGCTTGGTTACAAATGTAAAGTTTGATTTTAATCACAAGGTGATATCAGAAGTTGTTGAATATTTGTCATGAGCATAGCGGGATTAAATGAGAAACTTTTTAAATTAAGAGAAAAAGTTGTCATTAAATAATACCAGGACACTCTTGACAGATAGCCAAGAACTGTTGGGGTCACAATGTGCAAAAATTTAAATTTAGGCTTGTATTGAAACAATATTTTCTATATTTTGGCCAAAACATTTTTAAATATAAAAATGGCCAAAAACAATGACGTTTTCTAGTGTTCAATACATCTTCACTTTAATCTGCTGACATTTTGTCATTTGTTATTTCATTGCTTGGTTTTGGCGATAGAAGGTTAGAAAATAAGTAGTGTTTGATTATGTTTTGATAATATTTGTCAAACATTAGAGAACACTAGAGAAAGGGAATATTGTCCATGTTGGCTATACCTCAGTCCAATCTTAATTTAAAAAAATCTTTTATAAAATACTTATTTGTTGACAATATTTAAAATATTTTACTATATTGTTAGTGTTATTTATTAGGTATTGATAATAGTTATCAATAGTGATAACTGCACATCATATTACTTGATTTTTTTTTTGCAACATTTCTTACTACCCGTTCAGTTTATAAGCTAAGATACTAATTACGCTAGTGGTTTTAGGGATTAGGAAGGTTATATTTAGCGGAAGTTTACTGGAATTTGCGTGGAGGGAGAGTGAAGAACAATTTCGATAAAATCACCCTCAAACACCCGATCAAGATTTGAACCTCAATCTTACCGTCATCTAGTCTACTAAGAAAGTTGCGCGTCGGACCATGTGGCCAAAGAAGCGGGTGACTTGATTATTAATACATGGAAATAGGTCTAGTAAAAGTTTCAACCTGTCATATAAGGTTCTTCCTATGAAAATCGGACTGTACACTGATTTGTTCCTTCTTCTAAAAAAAAGTGTCGATGTGGTACAATCATCAAATACGGCGCAAGAAGTGTTACACAATAACAAAGTTATTTTGAAAGGGGAAAGCCCAAATTCTGTGTTCGTAATCTTCATTCATTGAAAGGGTTTTGCTGCAAGAAGACTTTAGTTTGTGTATTCGAAGAATGAAGATAGATTGTGGCAGCGTAAGAGGGAAGAAGATGTTGCAAAGGGGAATAAGGATGGAGTTAGAATGAGATGAAGAAGGCGAGCAGTGGAGGGGTTAGCTAAGAAGATCACAATCTCGCATCTCACCACTAACAAGACGAGCCCAACTTTTTTACTCGATATTTTTTTTGTTCAACCCTCTATGTTGAAAGCTCAGGTTGGAGTGGAGTGGGTAGTAGAGTATATTAAACTCCTATTAGGGCACTTTGTGATTCACGAAGAAGTAGAATCAGATGGGATTTCAAGATACATCAATTATGATGTGGGTTACTGTCGTATCTTGTTAGGGCCCTTGACCCTATTGAGTGCAAGTCTAAAACCTATTTTGTGGGATGGTGGGCGGGAGAGTGAAAGGCGTAGCGTGGCTTCACAACCGACCAAAGTATCCTTCCGCACCAACAAGAACAGGTGGAGCATGTAAACCATGGATGGCACTAGCTACCGGACAGGTCTTGCGGAAAAAATCATACGTTTGAAAATATCAGCTTTCCTAAGAACGATTGAGATTTATATATTAACATTTTCAACGTCCCTTCTAAGATACTGTATCTATCTTTATTAATTGTTACATTTTCTTATTTTGTTGTTGTTATGAAGCCGGCAGTTTTCTATTTTAAAAAGTCAATTTTATCGACACTTGATCACTGTTAAAACTATAGAGGAGGTGTGTGTATAAAAAGTAAAACTTAATCAAAATGCTTCTATTTGTGAACAAACCGTTTCCTGAAAGAAAATTGCAAAATAATAAAAATTCTTGAAGATAACAGTTTGTTCTCATGGCTCTGCATTTCCACGCCAAATGAAAAGGGCCAATCGCTTTAAAAGATAGCGTGACGTGGCTTAGGTTGGAGCCTAAGGTAATGATAGTTGAGGGTAAAGTGTTTGCAGTTTTTATAACAAAACCATTTTTTAGCCAAAACAAATAAAATATTTCTTCAGTAGAAACGTAAAATGTAATTTTCTTTACAAGTTGACAATTGACAATTTAATGAATATCTGTCATGAGTATAGCGAGAAACTTTTTCAAATCACGAGAAAAAGTTGTCCTTAAATTCTAGGACACCCTTGAGAGATATTCAAGTATTGTTGATGTCACCATATGAAGAAAATAAACAATATGAATTTACTGGAGCAATATTTTATTTATTTTGACAAAAAAAATGTTTTGTTATAAAAAAACCAAAAACATTGACTTTTTCTATCGTTCCTTAAATCGCACTCTACTGACGTTAAACTCGCATTGCGATAGGTCGACAGTAAAGTCGGGGTTTTAATCACAGTCGAGATAGTTGTTTCCTACTAGTTTCGGTCCACCCCGAATAATCGTATTGATTCTTGACTCTAAGATTAATTGTTGTTTTATTGTTAGCTTATTTTGGGAAAAATTCTCTTCGATATTTTTAAGTTCCTGATAATGGTGTAATGGACCTAAACTATATCCCAATTTTCGTACAAATTGACTTATCCTATAGACAACTAGATCTACTTTCGTGTATTCATACGTATAGCCATGTGAGCTGTAGATGTCATTTTTGATAGATATTTTCAAAACCTATGAAATTATAATAATAATTTGGTAAAATATTATCAATATAGAGCACAAAAAATAAATTTGTATTTTCTAAAATGCTCTTTCTATAATATATTCGGACTAAAAAAAAGTATTACACAGTACTCAATCTATTTATTTTAGCAAAATTAAAAATGCTATTAAAAAAAAATAAAGACCATAGTTAAAATTTCAGTGGCCAAAATTGACACCATCAAAATCATAATTGAAGCTAACTTAGCTTTACATATATAAATGTAGATTCTGAAGAAAAAAATCTACTTTTATTGTAGCACTGCTTCTTATTACGCGTTAGGGCTATAAGCTCATGTACTAATCACGCTAATGTTGTCTGAGATTAGAAAGGTTATACTTATAAGGAGTGTACCCACATTTGCGTGGAAAATAATTTTGGAAAAACCACCCTAAGTACACCCGATAGAGATTAGAACCTCGATCTCCCCATCATTGGTAATCTAGTCTACCGTAAGAGTAGTGCCTTAGACCATGTGACCACCCAAGCGGGATTTTTACTGTCAACCTAAACTTCTCCACAAGGTGAGCCTGACTAAAAAAAATATTGAAAACATCGTTAAATAAAATACCGGGGTAAGTTAGGAAAACCAACTTTCTTTTTTTCCATAAACAGTCGTCAATACCCAGTAAATGCATCAGTTCACCTTATCTCTGCACTCAACCTAACTCTCGACCTGGTAAGATCTTCCAGGTTGACTTCAAGTGAAACCTCACTTGGGGAATCTAAAGAAACTTTTCTTATACCTTTCCTTCCCTTAGAAACCTCTTCCTTTTGCCTCTTTTCAAAGACCCCAAGGGAAAATGAGAGAGAAATAGAGAAATGAGAAGTGTAAAAAAGAAATGGAGGCTGAGGGAAATAAGAAGATGGCGAACACGACTAGGGACGTACGTGGTCCCATTATTCCAAAATTCTGTGAGTCTGAAGCTTACCTTCTTGAAGTTAAGAGCAGTTTGGAAACTTATAAAATACTTGAAAGTATATTATTACCAGCAATTTAAACAATCTTAGAAAAATCCGCATTTAACATACTTAAAAATCTAAGTAGTCTACACCAACTTAATCCCATAAAAAAAAAACAGCAATCATACCCTTTAACGATCAATTTAATATTCAACGAAACAGAACCAATATAATTTAAAGGATTATATTTACGGTACTGACGGGAGTTGGACTCCTTATATTTATTGTTTAGCACCGCGTCTTACCACCCGTTCGGGTTATACGCTTTAAGTACTAATTAAACTAATGGATTAGTAATTTGGAAGGTTGAATTAGAGGAAGTGAACCAGCATTTGCGTAGAGGGAGAGTGGAAAACCATTTAGGAAAAGCCACTCCCAGTTCACCCGACCGAGATTCGTACCTCGATCTCCCCGTCGTCAGCAGTCGAGCTCAACACGACAAGCGCGTTAGCCAACTACGCCACCGAGGCGGGTGACCCCTTATAGTCTTCATAGATAGTACGGATGAATAGTGAATGAAAAACAGATAATAGGGGTTTAGTAAAGATATATCTCAATACAATGATAAATTATTTCTTTACTCAAATAGTTGCGTATATGTGACCAAAATTGGACATTTAAAATCAAGTAAATTACCCTAAAGGTCATTTTTATGGGCAAATTAGAGTTTCTATTTCATTTGTAAAGTTAATCAATGCCTAGATACAAAATTTAACCAAGATTGTTAGAGAAGAGTCCAAAAATATCAATCTTTTAAAAATCTTTTTGCCCTTCATTAAACTACTCTTGTCTTAGGGTTAGATATCTAATATCAAAAACCCATCCCCTCGAGGGAGCCTTATGAAGACTATATAGATACCAAGTCTTAGCCTTATCGGTAAAATAGTTTAGGCTCTAGCCCGAGGTACAGACAGACGGTATTGTGAAAACCCCCTTTTTTGGTTTCATGGGGTCATGAAACGTTGACATTTATCAAAGTCTCAAGTTGATTTTTAAATATATTTTTTACGATCACAATACTTCTCTCGTCGAGGGGTCGAAAGAAACTAAAAATTAAATCTGAAAAAATAAGCATTTTAATTGATGTTTTCAATTTGATCATTATAACAACGACAGTCTGACGTACGCCTACGTTGTTTATGTTTATGGACATCGTTAGAAAACATCGATTGTTGAAAATCATCGACTAACAAATTTATATCGATGGCAACCACCTCGGTGGCGTAGTTTGCTAACACGATAGTCGTGTTGAGCTCAACTGCTGAGAATGGGGAGATCGAGGTTCGAATCTCGGTCGGGTGAACTGGGGGTGGTTTTTCCTAAATGGTTTTCCACTCTCCCTCCACGCAAATGCGGGTTCACTTCCTCTAATTCAACCTTCCCAATTCCTAATTCATTAGCGTAATTAGTGTTTAAAGCGTTTAACCCGAACGGGTAATAAGACGCGGCGCTAAATAATGATAATTTTAAAAAAAATCTATGGCGAAGACATTGAACATTGATCCTCCAACGTCGGTTTTTGAAAAATATCGATGTTCACTGCCCATCCCTAAATTATGGGAATTTTATCTTTTTTTAAACTTAGAGGACAGGATGTGCGTGGGGGGAATTTTAACAAAATGCTCAAGTATTCACCGGGATGTATAAAAAGGAAGCCATGGCATGGAAAAAAACACATCGACGGTGGACACATTCAAGGATTAAACCATGGCTTTTCAAGTTTGAAACAGGTACGTTAGCATATAGAGAATAGATGAAATTAGCATGACCTGCTTCGGTGGCTGCATATTATAAGGCGTCACTCTCACAATAGACTGGACTGCCGATTACACGAAGATCAAGGTTCGAATCCCAGTAGGGTGTCATGAGGTTGTTGTTTTTTTTCAAAAAGGTTTTATCCTTTCCCTCCAAGGAAATGTGGGTACACTTCCTCTAAATTAACCCTTCCTCCTCCATAACTAGTTCATATGTGTATAACAAGAACAGGTATTAAGACGTGGTATCAAAAGTCATTAGCGTGGAGAGAGGTTGAAAAAAGTACAGTGAAAAATCACTCGTTGAAAACTAAACTTTGTGCAAAATGTCCAATTTTAGAAGCTTAGCCTCATCATCATCAACAAATCCATATATTGTGAACATGACGAATTAAACCAAGTGGTCATTGCTGCAGTTATAATAAATAAAATATATACTTGCTTATCTCTACCCATACATATAAACATTAGGAATTGTAATTGCTCTAGTTATCATAATATCAATTGTACAATAAATGAGAATGTAAGGGATTAGCTTTACACTCGTGTAACCCAATCGAGTTTTAATTAATATTTTGCATTATTATTCTCTATTTGGATTGACGCGTGGCCTATAAAAGTCTCATATACCATCAAAAGTCAACTCAAAGCAAACTCAAAATCACACTCGGATTAATTATAGGAACTAAAATCACACACCAATATAATATTTTCCCAATTACAGTTTAACTAATTAATACATTTGTAATAAAAATTGTTTACTATCAAGCTTAAATATTTACCTCCTCTCTGCAATTCTTAAACGAAGAGTAATTTTGTAAATATATTTACAGACTCAGAATCCTTACTAAATTACATTTTCAATCAATGATCTGTATTCCAATCCTCTTTACTATAAATAAATGGCAAGCCAAACCCGTAAATATTTTATAATATAGTCTATTATTAGGAACACAATTTTAATAATCATTTAGTCTTAAATAATTTTTCCTAAAAAAACACATTATTTTGAAATTCACATGAAACCTTTTTTAAATATAAATTTTGAACAAAATTAATATAACAATTTATTTTAATCAGTTTTATTTAAAGTAACATTAAACGCAGGAAAACTAAAACACGTTTGTATTTACCATATAAGATATTATTCAGGAATTAATTTAGAACAAAATTACTAGGATTGATTTCAAGAAATTTTTGAATTTTTCAAAAATAAAATGAAACTACGATTTGACTTTGAGGTACGACTGGATTATTCAACTTAAATAATAAGTTTTGATGAAATCCATTAAATCACTTCGGTTGTAACTCCAATTATAGACAGACGGGTAAACAGGCATAAATTTTAAATCGACTATGTTTATTTGGGGTACATATAATATGTCAAGATCCATCAAAATCTTGAGGTGAAAGAAGTTCACAATTACAATAATTTCTCAATTTGTGAAAGTAGAAATTAAAATTTTTTAATGTCATAGCAAAAAATAGTTTTTTTAAATATATTTTTATAAGAGGGTCTGAGAATAAAGGTACTAAATCTATAAACTAAATCATAGAATTACAATTAGTTTAACAATTGCATACTATCACAAGTGGTACTAAATATTTTGGCAGGACTATGACACCAGCTAATTAATCTATTCATACGGCAATCTATGTGTTTATTATGTATTATTATTGTTTATTATATATTAAACATATGCTATAAATTTTTAACAATTGCAAGAACAATAATTTTAGTGACCATTTGTTGTTGTTGATTGCTCTACATCTAATCTGTGTAGCTTCTAGAAAGATCTTGATATGGTTAGCCGACTATACCTTTTCCTACCTATACGTAAAAATATTTTTTCTAGCACCACGTCTTACTACCTGTTCGGTTTATACACTTAAGTACTAATTATTCTAATGGGTTTAGAGATTAGGAAGGCCATATTTATAAGGAAATCCACCCATATTTGCGTAGAGGGAGGGTGGAAAACCATTTTGAAAAATACTTCAGTGCACCCAACCGAGATTTGAACCTCGATCTCCCTGTCATCGGCAGTCTAGATTACTGTGTGTGTAACGCTTTGGACCACAAGGCAACTGAATCAGCTCGTAATAATATTAAAATACTTATTTTAGTAGTCAATAATTAATTTTAAATTGTCAACCTTGTTTAGGTAATCACGTAATAATCCGGATACCTTTTATCAATCAGTGTATAAAAGTGCAGGCTAAGTAAGTTATAATTTAAAGGAAATGTAGCAACATTTGCGTGGAGGGAAAGTGGGAAACAATTTGTTAAAATTTACCCTTGTTTTGAATCATCACCCAGCTGAACACAGGACAGTATTTAACATCCAACACCAGCACGAGAAAATTAAATATCGAATATTTTGTATAACCTTATCCTAAATATTAATTACAAATAGGTTTGGACTTTGCCCGGGTACAAACCAAAGCCCTCTAAATATAGAATAGATTTCTCCAAAGTATTGGTTACAAGGAAAGGTTAAGCTGATTATGATTTCAGACTAAAATAAATAACTTTTTTTTTTAATAATTGTGATCGAGAGGTTTTGTTCTTTCAACAAAGAAAAAGTGGCTGGTAAAGATTTGCTGAAAAAAAACCTTTTTATTTGTGACTTCTTTTAAGAACACCGCAAAGGACACTTGGAAAGAAGGATAGTTCTTTCGGAAACGTTAGAAGGCAAAGCGAAACAAAAAGGATCTAGGGAATAAAGAAAGAAAGATGAATACAAAAATGTTGACTTGAAAGTAACTCAGGTTAAAAAACAATCTGACACAAATAAGGTATTGTTCTTTATTTAAAATGGCCTGAAGATAGGAAATACTTCAAGAGATACTAAACCATCTTGAGAAAAGGAAATATTTTAAGGGGCATTAAAAAAATTATAGTTTGTAGATTTGAAAAAAAAATTTGACGTACAAATTAAAAAACAAAAACTAGAATTAATGACTAAGAGAAAGCATTTTTAATAAATGTTTTCCTTAATAAAAATGAGTAATTAAGTGTTATCATAAAAGTTCAGATTGAATAAAATTAGACCCACTTAGGTGGCCACATGGTTTAAGGCACTTCTCTCACTGTAGACCAGGCTGACGACGACGGAGAGATTGAGGTTCCAGTCTCGGTAGGGTAACTGAGGGGGAATCACAAAACATGGTTTTACACTCGCCATCCGCGCAAATGCTGGTACCTTGGATATTTTCCCTTGAGGGGAATGTACCAGACTCACAACGTTCCACAACTTCATAATCACTATCGTCACATCATCTCATTACTGGTACGAGGTGTAGACAACCTTCTATGGTGTATTATTATTAGCACCACATCTTACTACCCGTTCGGGTTATACGCACTTACGCTAATGTGTAATGTAGGGTGATTGTGAGATGAAATGAAGGACCTACAGTTTAACGTGGAATCCGAACCACGGTGGAGGCCTGGCATTCCCCACATTCACAAGATGTCTTGTCAGAGGTGAAGGAAGGGTTTGGTAATCAGATAAATCTGTGCCGGGACC